>CABFOV010000649.1:92141-108969 GCA_902141375.1 Timema poppense
TTCTTGTTGTAGTATCCCATTAGCATTCCAGAACAGAATGTTTAATGAGACTTCTTCACCTCTTCCCTGCTTAGTTACCATCACAGAAAAATTCGGATGCGGCTTCCAGAAGAAGCATTATTTTAGTTGTTTTGTCGGGAGCATTCTTCAGCCTTACTAGGTACTTCCTGAGGAGTTGGAGTATGCCCACAATGTTTATATCCTTGATAATTTGTAAAATGTCCTTCAAGTCAAAGGATTCATCCAAGTCTCGGTCTTCTTTTTTTATCCTTCTTGTCCATCTTCTTGACAACTCCACTATATGATGGCTGGTTCAATCCCTTGTTTGTTGGTAGTGTTGGTTGGCTAGCAGAAAATTGCTGGATTGTTGGAGGTTTGAGATACCCCGCCATGCGGGAAGGAGGGCTAGCCACTTTGCTTTCCGCCTCTTTTGTCTTTCCTGACACTTGGTTTTTTCTTTTCCAACTCTCGTATATAGTTAGGGCAGTTGCGATAGTTTGCTGCGTGTTGACCCTTGCAGTTCACGCATTGTGCTGGTGTCCAGGTAACGCTTAGCCACCTGTTTTAATTATACATTTTCAAATTTCATCGAAATTTTTTTTTATATAATTAATTATGCTCAATTTTATTTCATTAAATGGTTTAGCCACTATTCATGTGCATTTATTTGCAGATCGCAAACAAAAAATACCTCTAAATTACAATAGGTCTCCTGGGAGTAGAAAGTATGCCGATTTTAAAGCTTGGAAATTAGAATAATGTTTGAATGCTTTAAAGTCAGGAGAAATGTCTCAGAGAGACGCATCAGCCTACTTTAAAATAAGTAGGTCAACTATAAAAAGGAGATTGAATAATGAGTTGTTGAACAAACCTGGACATCCAATCGTTTTTACTAGTGAAGAAGAGTTGGCCTTTGCCAGTCATTTTGATAAAATATGTGATTTCGGATTTCCCGTGGCTGAACTGGACTTTCGATATATTGTCAAGTCTTCTTACATTGCAATGCATACAAGTTCAATTAAATTTTTTAGCAAAAAACTCTCTGGACGTGACTGGGTTAAATTATTTTTGAAGAGGCGTCCACAGCTATCAATAAGATTTACAAACAACACCAAAAGAGCTCGTGCCACCATTGACGACATGGTAATTAAAGAGTATATTGATAACTTGAGTGCTATGACTAAAGATGTTCCACCAGACAGTGTGTACAATTACGATGAGACCAGTATGTCTGATGATCCTAGTAGGAGCAAGAAAATTTGACACCGTGACTGCAAATACCCAGAGAGGATAATACCTTCTACAAAGTCTAACGTGACTGTCATGTTTTGTGACAATTCAGCAGGGTAATCTCTCCCACTTTACGTAATATATAAAGATGAGCAACTTTGGAACACGTGGGCATAAAACGGAACAGTTGATGCAAGATACAATCGAGGTAAGCATGGTTGAATTGACCTTGCAATATTTGAGTAATGGTTTACCGCTCACTTTCTGCCCATGCTCAAGAAACAAAAAGGCCCAAAGATTGTGATTGGAGATAATCTTTCATTACATCTCACCTTCAATGTTGTTAAGTTGTGTGAAGATCATTGTACTCAATTTGTCTTCCTGCCACCTAACTCCTCACATTTAACGAAGACCCTCAATATAACCTATTTTAGGCCCCTGGAAGCTAAGTGGAGGGATATTTTGAACAAATAAATACAATCTGAAGCTGGAAAGAGAATAGCATATTTACTAAAATACCAAGTCCCTATGCTACTAGGACTTATATTAGACAGAATGGAGCCTAACTTGGCAAACAATCTAAAATCAGGTTTTAAGAAAGGTGACATTTTCCCCACAAGAAAAGATGAAATTATATCCCGTTTGCCAAAACAAGACAGGTCAGTAAACCTAGATCTAGTTGGAGACGCTTTCTTGACTCATCTTGATAAGAGGAGGCGTGAGTTTGTAAGGCCTTGAACTAGGAAAAAAAATCAAGTCGCGCCAGGTAAAAGCATCCGTATTTCTGATATTCAGCCTGAACTAGCAGAAGCTTCCATATCTTGTGAAAAGGCGGAAAAAAAAGAGTAAAATCATTTGCAGAAAAAAAAGTGCTTCCAAAGAAAAATCTCAAGAAAAATATCTTGATGACTCTACATCTGAGGATGATAATGCTTGCAGTATTTGAGATTTTGGAGAAAGTGACTTAGTTTTTTTCTGAGGATTAACTATATGCACCAACCAATTAGCATTCCCCAACATATTCAAAAACTCCAACCTCAGATCCACCTTCATTAAATCCTGTTGCAGAAAAATAAAATTTTTCAGTTCAAATGTAAAGTAACTTTTTAATTAATTATATGACCAGTTAGAAATAAATAAAAGAGGTGCTTAAATATTTCATTCGACATTATTGAATTTATTATGTATTTTCAATATATTTTCAAATTTAATGTCAAATAACATAAACGTTCTTATAACTAAATTGTCTCTAAATATTATATTTCCAGATCCTAAGTTTTACTTAATCCCATCGCCTTTAAATAGCTCATTTCATGGAAAATGTATCTTGGGTCCAAGTAAACCCAACCCAGCGGGCTATATATATATATAATTCAAATTTGAGAAGTCTTAGAAAATAAACACAAAATTAGTAAACATTAGGTTATCAGCCCATTTAATGTGTTTAAGGCTATCGTTTGGTAATAAATGTAGAAAAAGTTTCCCTTTTTGGGTCCAAGTAACCCCAATTTACGGAACTGTATAGTTATTTTCTGATTAAAAATGTTTTTCAGATTAGGTATTGTAATAATTGATAACTGATTTTTAATAATTTGAAATTATTTCCAAAATAAATATAACTTTATTGTTTCAATGTGGGTCTCTGGGGTTAATAATTAAGGCTGTGTTTTTATTTAAAAAAATGGTATAAGGATAGTTTACAATAGTTTACTTTTGAAAAACCTGCTTCATTATACGCATAGTCTAACGCAGTAGTCCCCAATAATTTTTTATGGAGGTCAGATTTAAAAACTCAACACACTTCCGTGGTCTGGCAAAACTTTAACAGTGAATAAAGTTAAAGCCCTATGGACTATACTAGTTCAAAAACGTGATTTTCTTTCATTTTAGTTATTTTACTTATTTATGATTGCTGGCCTTTCATGTCAACTGCTCGCCTACCATCAAAATAGAATAATTTCTTCTGTTTATCGCTCTCTCGTCAATTTCCTTAGAACTGTCTCTTCGGCCCAGATGATGGCCACGGTCTACCATTTAGTGACCACTGGTCTAATGCGTTACGCTCGCAGTAGTCTGGACTGACGATATTGTGGTTTGAATCTTCGTCAGGTGTACTGAAGGGGCTTTACCTTGATTAGTTTACACTCTTCTTCCATATAAGTATAGATACACTTCTTCAAAATTCAACCTTCCAAAGCCCAGACCCTTTAGCGTATTTAATACAAATGCGTGTTATTCGAACGGATAATAAGATGCTGTGCTAAAATGAATAATTAAAATTTTATATTAAAATAAGGACGTTTGTACCATCTTAGTGTACCATTATTCTTGGTATATTTTTTACCAATTAAAGTTATGTTTAAAAAAATATATACCTCTATATAAGTCTTATTTCAAACCTTTAGGCTAATTTTAGAGTGAGAATAGAGTCAAACTACAAAAGTCATTCATAAATAATTCAAGACAAGTTTTTAGAACATTTTACACGCTCCTAAACTAGTTTACACCACAGATATATTAATATGTTTGTAATGTGTAGCATAATTGGTTAAAAATTAACTTTAATTTGCCAGGAGTTTAAACTAATTTAAATATGTATGTATATTATATTCTAAATATGATACTAAACATTTACTTTACAAGCACACGATCTTATCCCTGCAAGTCTTACAAACGAGCTAGAATAGCATATAAAAGGGATAAGTATAAAAACGCCACTCTAATGTTGGCAAGTAAAACCACATCGCTAGCGCTCGTAGCGTTAGTGCCGCGAATAAAAGATTCGGAACGGGACGTTATACACTAGGAACACAACGCATTTTATATTGCGGAATGTTAATTTTTATATTAAATTCAATCAAATAAAAAACTAAATCCATTATTTTATAAATAAGCCACGTTATACAATGTAAAATCTAGGAAAGCTAGCTAAACTCCTTCTTTAAAATTAATGACAAATTGTTTAAAAAACAAACAGGAATTGTGAGTTTTACACAGACTTCACACTTCCTTTTCTATGGACTTCACGTCCACGCACGCGCATTCCTCTGTGACGTCATTGCAAGCTGCTCCTAGCGATAGTGCCCCAAACTAGTGTACGGTTGCAACTAGTTCTTTAAGAGTGCACACTCCATGTAGAAAAGTGAGAAAAGAATATAAATATCAGAACAAACATTATCTCGTAGCCTATAAACAGTTGATGTAGATTTTTTTTTTTTAAGTTCCCAGAACTTAGGTGCTACCCAACTAAACTCTGCTTAGTGAATTTGCAGTCTCGGTTAAAGAGGTTGGCGGAGGCTCTCCTGGATACATGGGGTCTCAAGCCCACCCCACCATGTGCGATATCTGTCCCCTCTGGGGGGTTTTCGAGACGGAGGCAAGTACGACCAACCCTTCCTTTTCACTAATGGCTAACTGATTACTTAGGGCTAAACTTTATGTTTTACTTCGCCCACTGATTTGCATGTATATCTAGTCTCTGTACTGGGTGAGGAGGGAGGGGACGTAAAATAACGGCGAGAAGAAAGTTTAATCGAGATTAAATTAAGGTTCACAAACGTGAGAGCGGTCCAAGTTACTATGATAGATTAAAAATAGAATCCATTGATTCATTAAAAATAAAACTATCTAGCTGTGTAGATTATTCCAAATGTATAGAGAATACTTTTTCATTTCGTTGGATAGGATCATCTTAGAAAAGTGCAGCTTCAAATAAAATTAATAATCATGTTTTGTTTGAAAATTTAGTACATGACTTGGTCCACTCTCGCGACAAGCCCCTCCAATGGAACGTGGCCCTGAACGCGGTGTTCCTAATCTGCTATTAGTCGCCTAGTATGAACTCCTACACACACACACACACACACACACACACACACACACACACACACTAAGATATAGTGGTTAATTTTATTAAACGTTGGCAAAATGCTGAAATGATTAAGCTGATAAGGGGTAGGAGATTTAGTTATTTTGCAACGTGATACATATTTATATAATCAAAAATGAAGCGATCAAAATCAAGCCAAGAGAAAGTCTTGTTTAACAATTAAAACAGTGGTTTCCAGCCTTTTGTGAGGCTTGGCCTCAATTTTTCTCTCATAGGCCATCGCAACCTCTTGATAACTTACAAGCGTTCAAATCTTAGTTTTTTTTATTAATTATTTTCATTCAGTCTTACTACCCGTTCCGGACTCTACAATTTTTAATACACAAGTGGGTTTGGTTGAATATGGAGTATGTATACCCTTATTTGCATGGAGGCAGATGTAGAAACCGTTTATGAAAGATTACCCCCAGCACATCTAGTCAGGAATTCAAATTTAACCCCACTCCTCCCTCTCACGGACAAATCAAACAAAAAATAGAGTGACGTTAAGTCTACGTTTTTAATTTAATTAGGCCTACTATAAATTGCTTATGAAATCTACTATTTTTATTTATTAGATGTTTTTAAATGTACACTTTCTGAACCAACTGATTATATCAGCAGATGAGAATTTCTATGTGAGAGGACGAAAGGGCCTATCAATTTGGCTGGAAAAAGTAGCCTATTATTTTTCACATACATTTCGGGTTATTTTACATAACACTATTGAAATGGGACATGGGATTTCCCCTCCAAAGGAAGTAGTGCTACGAATATTTATCACCCCAAAAAAAATCCAGCAACCCCGTCTGGGTTTGAACTGATGAATATTAGTTCCTGAGGCAAGTACCTTAACCCAAGACAACCACGTTCAAGACTAAAATTGAACACAATAATTCAAATAATCGAGAGGATACACTTCTCGCACTAGCTAAGGCTTAGGACCCCTCCCCCTCCCCCAAGTAATTTTAACGTGTTTTTTTTTTCTAGAAGAGTACAATTCCTGCCAAAACAATGGAAAGTAACACGTCGTTCTCTATGGCCAGATATGTGTAGACTGATTGAAAACTAGAAGAGGGCTCAGGATGTTGGCCCGAAAAGTGGACATGAATGAACGCGGCTTGATTTCCAGCTTGCTACATAATAAACATGACTTAAAGTAAACACTACTATCATAAATATACCAATGAAAATATCATTACTATATACTGTATATATCCTCATCTCTGTAGGAAAAACCGTATATAGTAGTTACTAAAGATACTTAAACAATGTTAAGGTGGGGATATATAACACGCAAGAAAAGGTCAATGTTGTAGCAGTTTTTATAACAAAAAAAAATTGTGTTCAAAAGAAATAAAAGAATAAGAGAATGTGTGATAAAGAGTGTATGTGAAGGTAGAGAGTGTGTGGCGAAAGTGTGTGTAAGGGGGGTGGGGGGGGGGAGAGTCAGAGAGGGAGAGAGAGAGTGCGAAAATATAGATGTGTTATTCAAACATTACGGTACTTTAAAATATAATTCCCTTCAAATTAAATATCAACATGAAAACATAACTGAACTGACTATTTTTGTAAGAAAGTGAAAAGATAGATGAAGTACACAAAACATTACTTTTAAATATTATATCTTCAAAATTAAGTTATAAAATGAAAACGTAGCTTAACCTATTTAATTGTATTGTGCTACTTTTTGTTAAAATGAACATTAAAACCTATTATTTGAATAAAATGAAAATCTAAACCCAATATTTGAATAAAATGAACATCTAAACCTATTCTTTGAAAAAAATGTACATAAAAACTCATAATTATAAAGTTAAATATTTTTAACATTATTTAATATCATTTTATAATTTTTGAGTTTATAATACATAGTTAAACATATTTAAACATCATTTTATCATGCGCGAGACAAAACGTAGACAATATTTTCACGAACTTAACAACTTGACCTTTTAATTTTGAATTATGCTCAATATTATTGGTTTAAATGTGAATTAATAATAACAACATTCCAATAAAAAAATAAGTGTTTCCCTAGTGTAGGCATCTCAACTTAAATGTGCTATGACCAGCATCCAAAGAGAAATATTCATCCAAAGAGAAAATTGTGATGTGTTCGGGCCGACAAATTAAAATTGAGTTATTATTTTCTAGCCAAAGAGACAAATTGTATTTAGAGATTTACAGCCATGCGGCAAATAACGGTCTCCATGGTGATTAAACAAAGAATGAAAAACTGAAAATTCCCTGTGTAAATTGGGTTTTAGTGGAAAACTACTATTTTTTCCCGATATACTGGACTCCTAACTGTTAAAATGAGTGTTCATTTGTCAAAATCTGTTCAGTCATTTCTTCGTAAATTCTATTGCCGGAAACGGGCTTATCAAATTGTATATAAGATGAACAACCTAAACAACGTTATAATTACTTTACATAGGTTTATTTCCCTTTGCTTAACACTAATGGATTATATTATTTTTATATTCAGAATATAGTTGTGATGAAATGTTAAAAATCTATTCTAGCATGTTACACTCATTCCTATGTATTACACTTTGATTGCTTCAGAAATAAACTTTATTAATCAAATCCAGAACTATTTTATTTATTACTCACGATGGCGATAATTAAACTTAATACATTTTCAAATAAAAGTGTATATTATTTCCCACCCAAAGTTTCGTGTGGGAATTTATGCTTAATTTCAATGAAGCATTTAAAGTACACTTTTTTGTAAGCATACACGACATGACACGATTCAGAAAGCACGCTTGTTTATTTTATTTAATTGTTATCATAGCGTCTTACGACTCATTCAGGTTAACGCTTATTTAACAATTGCGCTTATGGTTTTAGGGGTTAGAAAGGTTATATTTATAGGAAGTGTACCTGTATTTGTGTGGAGGGAGATTGGAAATTCATTTTGGAAAAAACACCCTCAGTACACCTGACCGAGATTCGAACCTCGGTCCTCCCGTTATTGGCAGTCTAGTTTGCCGTGAGAGTAGCGTGTTAGACCATGCGGCCACCGAAGCAGGTATGTTAAACTTTTATTATACTCAATGTAACACATCCAGAACTTGTGCCTTAATACGTAATAATTTTATACCAGTGAGAGCCCGTTTATAACCGCAAAAATATATGTTTGTGCCACCAAGAATTGAATCATAGTTCAAGAGGTTTGAGAATAATTAATGGAATGCAATTAAAGCAATGACAAATATTTCTGTGGAACGGATTATGTGGACGTTACGTATGAAAATTAAACTTATGATTCAATTAATATAATCGGTACTATACAGCTTTATAACTTTAATATAATTCATTCTAGTTGGTGGGGAGAGGGGATTTCAATTTCTAGTGGGGCAGAAAAATATCAAAACTTTAATGAATAGATTTATTTCACTTTAAAGTAATTAAGGTTTGCAGCAAGGCAATGTGAAATGGTCCATCAATACATCTTCTGATTGCGTGAGGATGCAGTCCACCAGCGACTCAAGTTCGATTCCTGAACTGGAGGATATTTTAAACCTCACTTAGGGATCAGTTTCAAAGTCATATTTAGTACGCCTAAAGTGTAGCTCAAAATCAAATATAAAACGACACCTACCTAAAGTCAAATGGATTAAACCAATTTCGCATATGAAACTGGCCCATTCCATTCTGGTCTAGGTAGGTGTCGTTTTGACTTTGGTATCAAACCACACCTGATTATTCTAGGTATGGGAGAAAGAGTGGAGGAAAAAATGTAGGATTCGAAGCTCACGTAAAGGAACTGAGGCTATGTTAATTTAAAAGGATATTTTTCATGCCAGGAACATATTTCAGTAAAATGGGGAAACGAGATATAAGTGGGGCCAGGATGCATAATAAAGCGAAATTTTGTCAAAATTTAGATATTAAATTTTTCAATGATTATTTCAGGACTTTCCCTATAATTCATATATATATATATGTGTGTGTGTGTGTGTGTTTTACACCCCAATTATAGTGAAATTGGCCATTTCATGAATTTGGCAAATTTCTGCCCATTCCATGGACTGGCCTCGCCTCCTGATGATTTTACAAACCTAGCAAAAATTGCATTAACTCTTGCCCAATACATGAACTAAAGCTTATTGTACTATCTACTACAAGATTAACTAAAATTCGATTTAAGATGTTATCTTAAGCTAGCTCAACCTAACTTAACCTAACCTTCCTATCTAAAACAATTTAAAAAAATTAACTTAAAGTCCAAACCTCTTCTTACCCTGTCCATGTCAATTTAACTGATTGGGTAAAAACTCACCTAGTTTATGAATTTATTAGAGCTTGGAGTTGCCCAGTTCAGGGAACAGCCAGTCCATGAACGGGGCAGCACAAGCGCTAATAAATTCACGAATCAAATGAGTGTTTTCCCAGTCCGTGAAACGAACAAGTAAAGAAGCCAGTTTATGAAATGAGCAGAAATTTGGCCTATACAAGAAAGTAAAATTATATTTATATACTATAGAGTGGGGACACTCAAGTGCTAGCTATAATTTTTATTCGAGTTATTTAACGTGCATCTTTCTGAACTTACTGATTATATCAGAACATGACTTATACACTAACTTAAATCTAGGATAAGCAAAACACCCAGCCCCCAGCCATTAGTTCAACACTGTGGTAGGAAAAACTCTAATTTCACCCATGATAAATCTTCCAACCATGCTGAGATTCAAACCCAGGATTGTTAACTAAGTAGACAGACACGTTATCACCTGTACTGAGATGTCAAACTTTATAAAATAGTTCTTACTATGTAGTATCTGATTACAAAAATTGTGGTAAATACTTCCCAACCTAAGCTCCGCGTCTTGGCTTGCAAGTATTTCCCACGTCCCGAAATTGACTTAGCACGGTTCATTTTAAATTCATTTCCATTCCAATTAGCGCGGGTAGCAGACTCTCTGTGATGGGGCCAAGTTCATCGGCGGTTCCAGGTCACCAAGGCTAATGTGTGGACCCACTGTTTTATGTATGAGAGAACAGGATGGTTGCTTCAAGGGCCTTAACAAGAGATGGAGGGACTGGCTGGGTACTAAAACCTCACGGTGCCACAACTCTTAGGAGCGATGCCACAAGAAGTCGGTAGTCCAATTTTCATAAGAAGGATCCTTAATATATTACCCATTTCGCTTTATTTCAACGCTTCGGAGTGTTAAGAATTGTGATCATCAAAAAAATCAAACATAAATCTACTCAAAATCAAATCTTATAATTAAGGTCTACATTTCTTGTTCCACTGAAACTGAAAAAATGGTGTCACCATGCCATTCTTCTGTCTGTATACTTTGACTAAAGCCAAAATCATTTTACCGATCGGCAAAATTCAGTATATAAGGCTATAATAAGATTTTCCACGAGTTTTTGGAATTGTAAATCTAACCCTAAAGTTAAGGGAAGTAAAAAAAGAGGGGTGCAAATTTGGTGTTCTCAAAATCTGCTTTAACTATTCTGATTAAATTTGGTGTCTAAACACTGTAACATTACTTTAAAAAATTGAAGTTTTTGTTTTCACATAAAACAAACCTTGATGGTACTCTACAAATGCAGAAATCTCCAATTTTGATCATATATCCTCAACTATTTGAGAAACAAAGTAACTTAATTTTGTAAAATTGTAGGGTTATCAAAAACCAATATATTTTAATTTGGAACGTATTTTCATAAAACCAATATTTTTCGAGCTATGAGCGAACATAAACATTTTTTTTTGGAGCCCTTTTAAATATGGAATATAGTATTATGCTCTTTGGAGGACATATATATTTCTCATTTCTCAATTTTTATGTAACAGTGCTACGTAATTTTTTTTTCTGTCAAATTTGAAAACATTTTACTATTTAAACTATTGAACTGTAAGTATTTGAAATCATTAACTCATCATTTAAAGCTTATAATAATATACTTGTTAACATTTTACGTTAAATTTTTTATTGTCTTAAGACCTTAAAATAAAGATGAAAGTAGCAGAACACTTTATGGACACGTTATATTTATCCACGAGTCAAGTTATTAATATATTACGGTAACGAGGGGTACCAAAAATAATTCATAACATGATTAAAATAATAGTATAAGTCAGTAATATTAGAATAAACACACATCTTTTCTAACTACGAATACAACGAAGTTTAATTGGTATTGTGGAAACGAGGAATGGTAATAGTGTTTCCAAACGGATATTGCCATGGTAAGAAGAATGCAAATAAGTTTAAAATGAAAGATGTTCACTTTAGTTGATGAAGAATATCACCTTTACCATTGTAATGAAGAACTAAACTAGGTTCACATGACAACTTCTTGAACGAATAGTTGTGCAAGAAATTGTACAATATTTTGGTCATATCGATTGCATTAAAATCTTACCTCAAGACTGTTCACGCGGCATATGTGATTGCGTACAATATTGTGAATAATGCGAGAGTTTTTTGCTTTTGGTGCATAGGTACTAAATAAATATATGATACATATATTGAGCTTATTCTTTATAATACAAATATAACTTTAAATTGTAACGGTTCTTACTAATAACATGAGGCCTAATGAATAAGCCATCCTTTATTCAATTAGTTCATTACTGACTGATTGGGCAATTTATTGTTTATCATCATCATCATCATCATCATCATGAACTGCTTCCAAACACCTGCTGGGTCTGTTTGGAACATAAGCCTCTCCACCGCCTCCTTTCCTCCCACATTCTCTTTCCCTTCACCTTTGCCCAGTCCTCTCCTCTCTCCTCCACACTCCTCCTTACCCTCTCCAGCCATCTGTCCCTTGGTCTTCCTCGCAGCGGCTTACCGCCAACCTCCATATCCAACCACCTCCTGGTCATCCTTTCCCTCTCAATTCTTCTCCCATGGCCACAGCATCCTAGTCATGTCTTCTCTATCCTGTCCTTGACTGGCTCTTTCTTTACTATTTTTCTTATCCTTTCAGTTCTCATTCTGTCAAATGTTGTCACACCGATCTTGCTTTTCAGGAATCTCATTTCATTCGCCTGCATTCAGATTCTAACCTGTTCTTTCATTACCCACGTGTCTGCAGCGTACTTCAATATTTGTAAGTAAAAGGCATCTATTGTTGACCATCAAAAGATGAACAGTAAAAAATGGCCGAATAAGACGTGTTCTATTCCCTGAATATGTATACAATAGTATTATGCTTTGCAAATCAGATATTGTACAATCTTTGGTGATGTCACGATGGCATATTTAGGTTACAGTTTCTTGTACAACTTTCTGTATATTAAATTGTGTCATGTTTACCGTGCTTGAAAATAAACTCATCGTTACCATGGCAACGAAGGAGATAAAAACAAAAGTCGCCAGAGGTGGGGGATAGAGGATGATTTGGTTTTCTTTAGCACCACATCTTATTACCCGTTCGGGTTATACGCCTATGTACTAATTACGCTATTATGTTAGGGATTATGAAGGTTTCATTTAGAGTAAGTGCAACCACATTTGCTTGGAGGGAGAGTAGTAAACCTTATAAGAAAAGCCACAATTAGTGCACATGAATGGGACTTAACCCTGATCTTCCCGTCTTCGGCAGTCTAGTCTAACAAGAGAGAAGTACGTTCGACCATTCAGTCACCGAATCGAGTTAATTTATTGGTTTTTGAAATTCTTAATTAATATATAACTTGTTGACGTGTATTACCCCACCAAGGAATTTAGGTCAAGGATCACTACGGCCAAAGAAGCCTTCACCAAGAACAGGTTACTGCTGACCATCAAGTTGAGCTTGGAACTGATGAAGAAACTGATGAAATGCTACATTTGGAGTATTGCACTTTTTTGAGCAGAAACTTAGACTCCCAGGAAGATGGAAAGAAATACATGGAGAGAGAGCTTTGAAATGAGGAGAAGATTAGATAAAATGGATTGGACCTGTCTCAAGATAGAACACCTAATTATAAAAATAACAAATAAATTACTCCTCTAGAAACTTTATATGATTCTCTTTCACGTAGCCTTATTACTTTGTGTTTAGGTATGATATTATTTCTGGTAGGTGGCAAAAGCTTATACAGTAATTATTGCGTTAGATAATTTTTAAGGATTGAGATGCTTCTTAATTTTTTAAATAGCATGTATTTTACAGGTTTTATAGAAAACAGAGCCAATTTCCGAGTATTTTATATGCAAATCTATTAAAAAAAGAGACTAATTTTCACTGTTTATTCATTAAATTCTAGACATATTATTCATTAAGGACAAATACATCAAAGCTACTATTAAATTCAAATGATTTGGTGATAAATCGAATAGCTAACACTACTTCATGTTTGGAAAAAATATGTAAATTTTGTTTTACGATTCCAGTTGATTTATACATTTTCCCTGACTATTTCATATCGTACCAAATTACCTGACTTTTTCCAAATTTTTCAGGTGTTTATCAACCATGTTTTCATCCTTTGCTTAGTGCTTTAGATTTTTTTTAAATATTTATATATATTGTTTGAACAATTTATTTTTTAAGACGATTGATAGTTATTGCACGTAGTCTCACCTAACCAATCCAAGAATCTCGTTTGACGGGTGGACGAAACGCAGCTCCTTTCTTTCCCCCCAATTTAATCAACCACCCTTTGAAGTGTCCTACAAAGTTTGGTTGTGGCCTTACCCTCTTTCCCTTGTCACCCCATATCCCACCCAACCACTCAGACATCGCTGTGGTTCAGCGGTCAGCACTTCTATCTTCCTTGTATTTCCTTGTCTCCAGAATTGATCGCCTTCTTAGTGCGGGGCTGCGATGGAAATCCGAGGGTAGGAATGAAGAGGGTGTTAAGGAGTGGGGTGGGGGTAAGGGCGGGGTAAGGTAAACCCGTTGAATGGTTTGTTGTAAAGCCCGACATCAAAGGGCTGCTGCCACGGTGTTTCGTAATGAGGTTAAGGCCCTGTGTACGAGTGGACAAACTCTAATAAGATTTCCATCCACCGGCCCTACTCGTTTTATGTCTTTTGATAACCTGTGTTGGGCTGGACTTAAGGGTGACTAGAATTACCATGATTTTTTACGTTCTATTAAGGTTCGTGACCCCAGACTAATGGAAGATCTCTCCTCCATGCTTTGAGGGCACTTCGCCCTTGACGCCATAGCGTTTGTCACTGGTCTGGTGATGTAAAGGTAATAATGATTTACTAGCAACCGTGCGTGGTAAGGGAAATGCGCTTCCTTTAACGACGTTATTTGCTTGGTGATTTCAATGTTATTCTGTGAAACGGGATGCCTATAAGCTTGACACCCTAAGTACTCTTAAGCATTATCACACTTTTATTATCCAATGAATTAAATAGAAAATAAATGGTAAGGTTCTCCCCACAGACTTTCTCCCAATTTTATCTTAACATACACATTTACTAAAAACTTTTAAGATTTGTGAACCGAAAATAATAGATATATATTTGTTGTAGAAACACTACACCAAATATCATAAATGAAATAATGTACACTGTTACTAAATTACTTTATGGCATTAGGAACTAGGAACACTGTTATAGAAAATGTGAGAAAATATAAATATCTTTGTCCACCAAAGAGAATAAGAATCAAATTAATTTTCAAAGATATTAATAAAAAAATATAGATATTGGCTTATAGCTCAGAAATTTTTGGTTTTATAAAAATGTACTTCAGATAAAAGATTTTTATCATTAATAGTTCTACAATTTTACAATTAAAAGCTATTTCGTATCGCAAATAGTTCCAGAGAAATAATGAAAACTGTACATTTTGTCTAATGCAAAGTACCCTCAAAGTCATTTTCCTGAAAAATTAGAGTTTACACCTTGTTTCTAATGTGTCTAGATATAAAATTTAATAAAAATTATAAAAGAGAATTTTGAAGAAATCGATTTTTTATCTATTTGCCCTTTAGTAAACTACTCTTAAATTTAGGGTTAGATATCTATTGAATAAAATTCAGTTCTACTAGTTCTATAAAAATATTTAAGTTAATCGCTGACTAATAGCGTGTTACACATAATGACAGAAGGTGCGAACTACACAGAACCGAAGCGGCGCACAGGCAATGTATAGTCAGGTTAGAGCGATAATTGAATATACAAGAGGCACGCAAATTATTCTCAATAATATCTCATTTTAAAAAAAGATGGGGGGGGGGGGACCTTATGAAAACCCCAGAGGCGAGTTTTAGTTAGATTGGTAAAATAGTTTAGGCTCTAGCCTAAGTACAGACAGACAGATGGTCTTGTTAAAACCACTTTTTTGTCGTGAAATGTCGACATTTATCAAAATTTTGAGTTTGATTTTTCTGACGATCGCAATACTTTCTCTTCGAGATGTCAAGAGAAAGTAAATAGGGAGGAAAATGAGTAGTTCACCATACGAGACCTCTTCATTATCTGATAACTATCTTCCGGCGACTGGTTTACACACTCACTCTATTATTTTCGACTAACAGCATTGACTTGCATTTCAAAAATAATTTTTCCTTGTTTCCTAACCAAGATACACACATTTTTTTCAATAATTTTTAAAATATTCATCCTGACAGGAGAAAACTTTTGTAAAAAATCTAGTTTAAGCTTTTAAAAAAATGTTACAACTCAAGACTTTTTTTAGAATTTTCTAATTAATTAAAGGTTTTTTCAAATGTTCTATCATTAAAACTCGCCAAATAAAACGTAAATATATAAACCTGAGGAGTCCGTCTTGACATGCCTCTAACAAGGGTAACAGGCGGGCAACGCCAGTAAGGGTTGAGAAAACTTTAGATTCCACGCTCTTACCACACCCCAACAGTATTCTCACTCCGTCTACATTCCATTCGCCATAGGAATGGTGATAATTAGCAGCTAAGAGAAGATTTTTATTGAAAACATTAGTTGAAAGTCATTAATGAGCAAATAGGTATTTTTTTTAAGTAATATTAGTTAAAATTGCTTATCAAACTCTTTTAATAATTTTTGCTTACAGATGACTGGCTTTTTCCTAACTTATTAAATGAGTAAAAATATTAATAAAAACTCTTTTTATTTTGCTTCGCGCTTATGGTAACAAGAGATATTACAATAGGTCAACATGAAATAATAACCTAAAATATTTGATCGAAACTTCTATCCTGTTATGACCGGCAAGCAAAATAAATAAATGTTTTATATAACTTCATAGAAGGAACCATAGAAAATATATTAGTTTCAAAATAAAACGTTATTTTGTAAACTTATGTAGATGAATTCAACCTGACACGGTTAATATGATGTAATTAATGAATGACCTTTGATTCATGTGGTTTGCCATCCTAATTTATAAAGAGAAGGCAGCCTTTAAGAATCTCATATTTGTAAAGCATTTTTAAGTGGATAACAGAAGCCATATCCACAAAATAAATAATCCAATCAACTACTTTCATGGTGACCTGGCAGTCTAGGGGTAAGGTGTCGGACTTCTGTTCTGGGAGTCCGGGGTCCGGGATTCAATCCTCGGTCCCAGTAAGGATTTATCTGATTGCCAAAGCCTACCTTCACCTCCGACAAGACGTGTATTAATCACAACTTGTGAATGTGTGGAATGCCAGGCCCCCACCGTGGTTCGGATTCCACGTTAAACTGTAGGTACTCCATTTCATCTCACAATCACCCTACCATTACACATTAGCGTAAATGCGTATAACCCGAACGGGTAGTAAGACGCGGTGCTCATAATAATAATAATAATAATAAT
>CABFOV010000649.1:112427-141296 GCA_902141375.1 Timema poppense
CACCCTATCATCCACAACAAGCCGTTGAGCTCGTCCAAGAAGACAAACTTTAGTTTCCAATACCTTTGCCTCCCCCTTTATCTCATCTTTTTATTCCTCTAACCTCCCTTGCTCGGTATGCCCTTAAGAGGAAAGTTGAAAGGGGTGAAAATAGAGGGAGGAGAGGCATAAACTAAAGTTTGGTAGGAACAAGTAGTGCCGCTAAGTTGCCATCCCTGCAGGGAAGAAAACCACCTGCCCGCATTGCTATGTTACCAACTTTGGAAACATAAGCTTCGGGGAGGAAGGGTGGGCTTCGTCGGCACTTCTCGTTTCCTGGTGTGTTGTTGAGATTGTCGATTGATTGAATATTAACGTGAGAAACTGTTGAGTGAATAACTTGTCGCTCTGCTCTGTCGGGTGAGGTGATTCGGTGTTTTGTGAGTCAAGTAGGAGGATATGGAAAGAAGGATAAAGTTGTTGAAAGGATTGGTCTATAAAAGTTCATTTTAGAAGAAATTACTTGACAAATTTCCAAAGTAATGCGTTCTCATTGAGGTTGCTATCTTTATTGGGAGTCCATATCCATGAGTAAGATTGCAATATATGCCTAAAGACCCGCATTAGTGGACACGTGGGCCAAGGTGTCTACACTGGATATCTCTGAGGGAACCGATGATTTCTAGTGGGAAACACTGTTGTCGTTTTCTTGTTTTTAATGTGGTCAAACTTCCCTTAGATATAAGACAAACTTTGCAAAGCTGGTTGTTCTTTGATGTTGCCAGTAGCTTCTTCTCACCCCAGCACACAACCTTCTGACATAAACTGAACAGGAGGATATTTGGCAACAGTTAACAGAGAGAGAGAGAAGATAAATATTTTCTCCATTAGACCTGCAGTTCCCTTTGTGGTGATGTTGGGTATAGTGGGTCTTTTTCCAGTGACTGGAAGTCCAAGATTCCGGGATTCTAAGGATTGACAGGTGTACTAAGGGTGATTTGTCATAAATAGTTTCTCAATTAACCTCAATTTAAATGCAGTTACATTTACAATAAATTATATCATTCTCATCATTAATCCATCCGTGTAAATGTGCTTATAGGTTGGGCGAGTAGGACGCTGTAAACAGTTTAAATAAAATCCAACTCTTTACTAAACTGGTTTGACCCCCAAGGATGCCTAGACAATAATTAATGAGTATTTATTGGTGTAGCACTATTACATTTTTTATGCTATGCAAAAAATTATATGGTGTGTTTTCTGTTTCTGGTTTAATGTCACCTCTATTTTCCCCGGGTTAAGTTTATAAGTCAAGTGTTTATCTAACCATTTGGTTGAAAAGTGTATGTCAACTAATACATTTAAAGAATAAAGTATCAAATCAAAGTGAACATGTTAAATAAAAATGTTGTATTCTTAACAATATCTACAAATGACGTTGATATTTTTAACTTCAAAGCTACGATGCGAATACAATAATAATAAAAAGGATCGTAGCACATTCCTACAGATAGAGCCATAGCCGTTCAACTATTATTTTGTCTCCATACACAATTCCTTTGGTTTATCTCAGACTAGTATATGGATACCCGCTTCAATGGCTGAATGGTCTAAGGCATCACTATCGTGTTAGACTGACCTGATGATGGGGATATTGCGGTTCTAATCCCGGTTGAGTCTACGTAAAGGGTTTTTCCTAAAGGTTTTCCCACTCTCCTACCATGCAAATGCGGATACACTTCCCATAAAATGTGTTATTCCTCATCCCTTCTCCCCTAGAATAATTATTATATATGAGCATAACGGGAACAGATGTTAAGACGTGGTGATAAAAACAGATAAAAACAAGTTTATACAATTCAAAGGTGTTTTGAAGTTCACAATAAGTAGCTGATATGAAATTCAAAATTTTATATAATCCTGTAAAACTAGTGAAACTAGCAGAAAACAATATCTCAGTGCGTTTTCAAGTGAAATTCTCTTATCTTTGAAGATTGTTTGAAAATGAACTGATTCCTAGATATTCTTACTCCATATATATACACACACATACAAATATTATAATACGAATTTTCCAAAGAAAAATACATTTAAAAATTAATTTAACACTATTTCAATGTCAATAAGCATTATATTCATTTTTAAATTATTGTATTATTATTTTAATACTATTATTATTAAATCCACAAAACATCTAATAAATATTTTTGGTAAATTTAAAACAGGTAACGTTTATGTTTTATACAGGTTTGCTGTTTATATTAATTGAATTATTTTATTATTATTATTGTCTACGACCTGGATTCCTGTTTGTCAAGCTGCCCAAAGTTTGTTAGTTAGAACACTGTATGGGCCAAAAAGTTGTGTTATATAGCTGCCATCTTCTTTCTAGATGGCCGTAATGTATAATTTATATCTAAAAATATTTTAAAGTTGGTCTGATGAAAATCCGATTAAATTTAAGATTATAGTAAAATCCATAAATAAATAAGTGTTTTTTAGCCGCAAACAAAATGGCTCTGTCAATTTTTTTTTTTAGCCCATGTGCCAACTCTATGCCCATGAGAAATTTCAACACAATCAGTGTAATGATTTCGCGTTAAAGAGTAAAATACAAACACTAATTAATTTGTATATATTAGTAAAATAGGAAATAGATAGCTACCATGGTTTTATTAAACATTGGGTCCTACTACCCATTCGGGCTATACGCTTATGTACAAATCACGTTAACAGTTTTAAGGACTATGAAGGTTATATTTATACGAAGTGTACCTGAATTTGCGTGTGAAAGTATAATGAAAAAACATATTGGAAAAGGCACCCTCGGTACATCCGAATGAGATTCGAACCTCTAACTCCCAACCAATGGCAATCTAGTTCACTGTGAGAGTAGCGTGCTAGATCATGTGACCACTGTGGAGGGTTACCATGTTTCCAACCACACTAAGAGGCACAAAGATTTTAAAACAAAATATGGATTCAATGAGAAGAGATAATCTTATATCCAGAGGCATACGTTATTAAACAACATTTTAACAGAATAAAATATGTTTTTCAGTCGTAAAGATGAAGCGTTTCTCTAACATCAGTCGGATGAGTATAAATCGTAGAAACTATTTACCTTTTCCTTAGATTCTCTGAGGAGTTTCCCAAAATCCCCTTTTAGTTAAAGAACATTGAAAGATTTGTGGCGAGAAGAGTCCTCCGCCCTGTCTCTTAATAGAATTAGTGTGCGTGGAAGGAGGAGGGTTGGAGGAGGGTTGGAGGAGGGTTGGGGGAGGGGGGGGGAGGNTCGAATGGTCACCTTTACCCAAACCCCAAACAACCTGCACCATCAGTAAGTAGTAAGTCCACCGCATCATGATTAGAAACTGATCGATAGAAGCGCGCAGTTTTCCACGAGTAATTCCGCCGGCGGAATTACTCGTGGAAAACTGCGCGCTTCTATCGATCAGTTTCTAATCATGATGCGGTGGACTTACTACTTACTGATGGTGCAGGTTGTTTGGGGTTTGGGTAAAGGTGACCATTCGACCCGGAAATAAGATTTATCTACCGGGCTGATATTTTCTCGGAATTCAACCCTCTCCCCCAAGCCCCTCCGATTTGTAAAAAAAAAAAAGTCATGCAATTTGAATTTTTAATTTTACATGGATTAAATAAGATATTTAAACAAAATTTGAAAATTCCAGGTTCGAGGTGTAAACTTTGGTACACAGGGACTACTGATTTTTAAAATTCCATACGTTCACGTGCGGTATATATTGCGCAATGCTCACAAGACAAACAAATATATGCTTTATTTTATGAATATAGAAGAATAAGGTAAATCATATTGTTCGATTAATAATTAATAAATACCCGCCTCGGTGGCGTAGTTGGCTAACGCGCTAGTCGTGTTGAGCTTGACTGCTGAGGTCGGTGTGATCGAGGTTCGAATCTCAGTCGGCTGAACTGGGGGTAATTTTTCCTAAATGGTTTTCCACTCTCCCTCCACCCAAATGCGGGCCCACTTACTCTAATTCAACCTTCCCAATTCCTAATCCATTAGCGTAATTAGTACTTAAATCGTATAACCCGAACGGGTAGTAAGACGCGGTGCTAAATAATAAAAAAATTTAAAAAATTGTATTAATCTTATTTTTTTCTCGTCCATTTAATTGTAGTTTTAAATTAATTTCTGGCAATAATATATTACTAATATATTATTTTTTCTTATTCGGTTTTATGCTATTTTGCTTAAGTAAATAATTAATTACTTACTACTTCAGTCGCGTCAACCTTCTCGTTAACATTTACAATAATGATTGATTATATTAAGTAGCTTAAATCGATACACCCTGCATAAAAGTGTATGAAAAAATTAAGCAAGTGATTAATTTGACATAATAACATTTTTTTTAAAACAGAAACGTCTTTATAAACGCAATATTTCTAAATATTTAAGCGCATGCACAATTACTGTTCATGATCGACCTACGAACGATTGGATGTCACGGAACTGAACCAGCATTATCAACAATATTAAAATTTCACACGCTTTTAGGATTGTTTTATAGAGAGTTATGAAAAACCAAATCAAATTAACACCCGAATCTCCCCTTTTCTAACCACACCTTACAGCCCGTTCTGGCAAACCGCATTCGTTTGCTCTAACGGGCTAAGTAAGGAATAAGAAGATCAAATTTAGATAAAGTGTACCCGCAGTTACGCTGAGGGGAAGTTTGAGAGAAAAGATTTACGATAAACCACTTTTAGTAGATTTATTCAGGATTTAAGCTCGAACTACCCGTCAGAAACAAACTAGACTTAAGAAGCTTGAAGTTCAGTGCGCGAATACTGCATTAAAAAAATATGTATTTTAATTTTATCTCTTTATTTGAGCTTGGAATATAATCTATATGATACATTTTGGACTAAAACATATATAATACGCTTGCATCTAATCCTTGTAAATACTGGATTTTCATCCCAAAAATGTTTCAAACTCAGGTCTTCATCGTTCAAAGAACGTTTCATGGACGTTGTTCACCTGTTATTTGAAAGATACAACGTCATGCTACCCCCGCACCAGAGTTTTTGTGACAGTCCTCGACAAAAGAACCTGGTTAGGATACCACTGATGGTGGAGCAGCATTATTCAAATCCCTCTGTGTTATACGACACTCCCTCCACATTACATTTAAAACTTGTCGGTGCAAGTATTTTGTTTACACGGCTAATTGTTTGTGTTCACATGATAGTATTGCACTACAGTAGCCGACACTCCTTTATAAAACAAAACTGAAATGGCATTCGATACCGGACCACGTTGAGAAGCTTTAACTGTGTTATTCTAGTTGCTTTTAGTTATATTAATTAATAGTTATTTGGTATATTTAAATAGATTAACCAGTTACAAAATTCTTTTAATTCCTCCGTTATATCAAATGTCATGTTCGAGTGAAAGTGGTCCCTTTAATTCAGATTGTTTTTTCCTAAATGGTTTTCCAGTCTCCCTCCATATAAATGCAGTTACACTTCCTCCAAATTGAACCTTCCTCAAGCCAGCACACTATCGTAAATAGCACATACATATTGGCATAACCAAACTGGTAGTAAGGTGCAGTGCTAAGAAACAAAATATAATTATGTAGAATACATATACATTGTTGATAGTATTCACCTTTCATCTTAAGTTATTGATAAGCGTGATTTTTTTAAATAAGATAAACTTTTACGGAACAATAAAAGTTTTTGAAATAAAATGTTATACGACAAAAAATACTGTATTTTAAAAATATTTTGACTTATGATGTAAGCGATTTAATCATCATAATATTTATATATATTTAAAATGGTAATGTTAATCGTAAAACTCTTTCTTTTTTTCTCATGCAATCTTAAATCCTGTTTAATAAATTCCATGCTATAAAACAAGAATACCAGGATAGCTAATTTATATTGTAGAAAAAAATGTTTTACTGATATTTTTTATGGTTGGAGCTAGTAAAAACAAGCATAGGGTTTGCACCACATTAAATACATATTTATTTTCATGTACTTTATAATGAGTTCTGATTATCATTTCTTAGTCAACATCGTAGATATATGTAGTCTGTATTATTATCATTAGCACCGCGTCTTACTACCCGTCCGGGTTATACGCACTTACGCTAATGTGTAATGGTAGTATAATTGTGAGATGAAATAGAAGACCTACAGTTTAACGTAGAATACGAACCACGGTGGAGGCCTCGCATTACGAAGCCTATAGTGCATGAAAAAAAATACTCTCAAAGTTTAAAACAAACCAGCGTTTGTGCTAAAGAGGATTATTCTTTAATTTCTTTGAAAATAACTGCTCTACTGGGCGGGGAAAAAGGAAGGGGGTTTGGATAATATGAGGATGACCGTGATTATTTTTCTTCAATTTAGTTTTCAAAGGGATGAATATAAAAGTTGTAAAAAAATCAAAATACTAATCTATAGATCAACGTGGACAATACTGTACGTCAATCCTTGTCACAAGTAGGATTTAACGTTTGGAAGAATAAACACAACTGATTTTCTAGTTCTGAGAATAAACGCCAAACATTGTTCAAAGAGTGATAGAAGTGGAGATAAAACAAAATTAAATGAAGTGCTTGTTTATTTTGCAGACATATGAAAAAAGAGAAAAATAGGGTAAAAAAGTAGTGCACACATTTAAAACGTTTCAGTTTAAAACCGTTGATAAAAACAATAAAAAATAACTCAAAAATGTACAGTACATTTATGTTTTAGCGTGTCGGCGTGATTTTTAAAAGGCCACTAAACATTTTATATATATTTATAAACAACTTATTCTATTCAAATTATGATGAAATCAAATAAAAATTAGGGGAAGGGGGGAACTAAAACTACCAAATAAATAATATATATAAATATATACATAGGAAAAATATGTTAAATAAAATCATCCACGGCTGTAAACTTATTTTTCCTATAAATATACAGTATATATATTATTTGTTTGGTAATTTTAGTTTCCCCCTTCCCCTATTTTTTTTATTTGATTTCATTATAATCTGAATGGTACAAATTTGTTTTTGGATGTCCACACACATCAAAAGGTTTTATTAAATAATTATAAAATGTATTCAGTATTAATTATGTGGGTTGAAACTGTATGAGCCAAATATGTGGTCAAGCCAGTAAGCAGATAGGCTAAATGTAATGTAAAAACCATACCACAGTAAATATATGTAAAAACTAAAGCTTTAAACGCTGCAAATATGATACAATAATAATTATATTTTTTTCGTTATTTGCGTGTTAATATCTGTCCACTACATACGCATACATAGGGGGCGTTCAAGTATGACGTAAGAACTTTGGAGGCGAGGTGGGGTTCAGAACAATGCTTACGTAAAACAAGGAAAGATGGAACAGAATGGTGCAGTAACACAGTCACCCCAAATGGGTACATTATAATACTTACTAACAGAATCTGAGACGTGGATTCAACAACCTTGATCATCAGTTTAAAGGTGGCTAAGAGTTTTTTATAACTATAATAATTAATTTATTCACTAATTATGCTATTTTTAGGATTTAAATCAAATGTACATAAAAGTAATTTGTTTTTAAATTATATAACTTTTTTAAATTTTACCTGTTTAGTACAATAAATTTAAGTTCATCTTACAGCAGTGTTTATTGTGAATATTTCGCACCATTAATTTACACCTATTCCTTAACAATTACCAGAAATTTATAAATTACCTAAAATCTAGTGGGTATTCCTGTAAAAAAAAATTAACAAAAAAAGTCAACAAATATAAGGTAGAAAAAACTGGGTGTTGGGAGGGAAAGGCGTGAGTGTTTGCCTATATTTGCTTACAAAGAGGGGAAGCGGCAAAAAAAATTACCAAAAGGATACTTACTTAATACTTTAACGCTCAGAGGAAATTGTAACCGTATTTTTGTGAAGGAAAATTGGAAACCCATTTAGTAAGTAAAAAAAAAACCTTCAGCGACAGCGATTCAAACCCCTACCTTGCTCTCACCGACAAATTCCACAAGATAAGACTAATATTTTTTCCTTAGTACATATAACTTGACTCACCTAAGCACTCTAAGGCCAATGTACGAAATATAACGATAGAGAAGAAAATGAACAGCTCATTCTGTGAGTCATCTATTTTACCTTTTTATAACACTCCCTTTATTCCTCCGAGGAGTATACACACTCACTCTACTATTTGAGCCCGGACAGCATAGACTTGAATTTCAAAATTGTATTTTTCTTGTTTCTTATTCTAGATAGACAAACGCTTCTACATCCTGACAAGAGGATCACTACAGACCAATTTCGTTAAAAGACCAAATAGCCTAAATTGTAGAGGATTAAAAAAAAAATTGACAATCTTAAACTATTTTTATAATGATTTATAAACATAAATTTTATTTTCAATGTCATATTTCTAAAACTGCCGAATAAAACGTAGATTAAAGTTAATATGAGAAATCCTATCTTGATTTGCCGTGACGTCACAAGAGGACAACGTCCTTGGAGTGGTTTTATGAGCGGTGTTAGATTGGGTGTGTATTAATTTCTCACACTTATATCAATCTCGTGTTAGTTGGTGTAATTATTTCTGAAATGAGTGTATTACAATAAATAGTTAAAATATATCATTATAATACTCATTTCACTAGCACTAGCACTAACACTAATACAGAAAATCCTTATTAATTTAATAATTTTCTAAACACTTGTTTAGAAGTTACACTCCGTTTGTACTGAAAGGGGCTAATCTATATCAGTAATTGACACTATTATACCGTCTTAAAATCGAATTTTTTCCCCCCCCTGAAAGTTGAAAGGTATTAAAATAAACTGTTTGTACTCATATTCCACAAAAATATGTTTTGTTGCTTCAACAAGAAAATACTATTTAAATTACTTGTGAAATTAACAAAACGCAATATGTAAAGGCTTTTTGGTTAAATTTCAACCGTAAGAAAAAAAATCTTTCTACTATCATAATAAACCAAGTTTTTATTACTGTATTTTTTTTATTCACTGCCTAGCAAACTATAGTAGCCCAATGGCTTCTTTGGTACTGACTGGCAGCTCACAGCTGACTTCTTACAGTCAATATTTAGGTATATACCTAAATTTTGACTCTCAGAAGTGACAGTTGTTAAACACATGTTGTTGCAGATCATATGGTTCAGCGTAGGGATACATAATTTGGTCTGGTAACTTTTCAGACCCGTCAGCTGTCAGTCAGCACCAAAGAAGTCATGAGGCTACTGTACCTTCCTGACTGAAGGGAGAATGAAACATAATTTAGGAAAAACATCCCTCAGTTCAATCAGCCAAAATTCGAGCCCTGATTTTTACATTACCATAAAACCAGACCAAACGTGAATAATGCCTTATCTTGCTAGCCCACCGATATGGGTATCAATGTAATAATGGTTTTAAGGTGAGCATGTAAGGGATGCGATTAAAGGGTAGTGTTTTTGAAGTATGTATGGCAAATTTTTGTTGCCAAAATAGATCAGTAGGCCTACAAATATATTTTCAGTTATATTTTTCTTCACGTGATAATATCAACAGTTGTTGAATATCTGTCAAGGGTGTTTTGGAATTTAGCAACTTTTTCTCTTTATTTAAAAAGTTTATCATCTAATGCCGATATACTCATGACAGATATTCAACAACTGTTGATATCACTATGTGAAGAAAATTAGATTATGTTTGTATTGAAATAATATTTTGTTTATTTTGGTTTAATTTTTTTCTTCTATTAAAACTGCAAAACAACTTTTTTGATCCCTCCCCACCCATGTAACACCAAGTAGACCAACCTGTGTTACATAACTTTTCATGTAAAGAGCTTTTGTGACACTAAAAGAAGAACGCAGATTATTTTATTACTACTCATAATTGGAACTAAGTATGCATACTAACTGTGAAAACGTGAACCAGAATACTACTTTTTCAACAATAGAATTTAAGTATAAGATCTGTGTTACATAAGTTGTGATGTACCTCCCCTCCTCTCCGTGTAGCTCCAGGTAGACATAGGAGCTTACCCTTACCCCCCCTTATCACAACAGTGTCACATGGTTTATGAATGACCCATAAAGTGTGGAAAAAAAGTCTGTCATAATGGCTTAAACACATTATCCGATTAAAGTAAATCATGAAGTAAGTAATTCATCAAGAAGACCAGGAATGACTCGCCAAAACAACTCGTGACATACGCTAATATATATATATATGTATATATATATATATGCATACACACAAAAGTGTCACCTCCACCCTTTGTGGGCCTACTTTGTCAGGATGGGCTACTGCCGAGGATAAGGGCGGTGACTGGAAATATGACTGTGTGGGTTCGTAATTGACGATCGGCTTGGGTTTTTACAATTTTATTGTACTAACCTGCTGGCTCTATTACAAAATGTGATGATGATGAGAGATATTAAAATACACGAAAGAACTTAATAGAATTACTTAGGAGCACGTGACAGAATGATGTATAGCAAGGAATGCTTAATCAATGGCCTGATCGATCTCTAAATGGCCCTATATGGGTATGAACCCCGGTACCTTGGGTACGACGACAGCCCCACATCACTCGTACTCGGTGAACCAGCGTCCTAGCCCGCGTAGCTCCCCAAACGTGCCGCGTGACCCTCCTATGGAGAGTTGTCAGCCCAGTTAAATCGGAAACATTACTATTCCTGGGCTGATTTACCGTGAGGAATGCTGACACACTGTTTATGTTGTCAGCTCATTTACTCCTCCCCCCACCGTTGGGTTCGTTCTATCAGGATTGCTTGTAGAAGGGGTAAATTTGAAGGCAAGGTAGTTGTGTGGGTTTTAAATAATACATATGTTTGTGAAATTTGGTTTAATAGTAGATACTAAGGGATGATAAAAAATGTGATGTCAGTCGTGAGATAAAGAATAAGTAGAATGCACACCCGTGCTCGTGAAAGAACTGGCTTAACATGCGAATACTTAGACCGACCAAGTTGACTGCTACTACGTGGTGCTTCTACTGAACTCAATATCAGGACCCTGAGTTCCGACGATGCCCTCCAAGTACAAGTACTATGGATGACCCGAGGATGTCGTCTGTATCAGTAAGACGTCAGACGTAGTGACCACCCGCAAGCTAGATGTATGCGTGACGCACTGTTGCCAAAAAAAAAACAAGATCTTCTATACCACGATATGGCCCCTTTCACCCTCACTAGTTTGCTTGCATATTTTTAGGAACTGCCAGCGCTCTACAGCAATTATAGCAGTTGCGTCCAATCGAGTTATGGAAGTCAATACAAACAGTTTAATAATGCTCGGTGGTTATAGCACCTATTTCAATATTTTTTTAAACTTCCAAAAACGTTATCTATACATTTCTAATAACGGTGTATAAAAAAGAGCATTACATTTCTCATCATACGGCACTTGTGGGATACACACACACACACTATATATATATATATAGCACACATCCTTTATTTATTTGTTGTTGTGGTTATGCCGATTGCCTAGGTCTCTGTCGTCAAAAACGATAAACGGATGACAGCTAAACAATTCATGTGACCACTGGACGGGTACTCGGATGAATCTATAGGACCATGGAACACCATCAATAACACATAGTTTACCGCTCACAGCCCTCTAGATACAAAACTGAACGGTCAGCCACTTGAAGCCTGACGTCGCAAATTATTCAAAACCAAACGGACTCCTACGAGGGTGGGTGTAGGCGGGAAAGAGGTGGAGTGGATGTAGAGAGTTTCTGCTATTAAAATACATGACGATAGATCCGGAATAACTTTTCACTGGCATCACCCGGACGGATGTTTTGTAGCGGGTGGGGGGAAAAGGGACAAATAGGTACTGCGTCACATGGGTTATTTATGAAATGGAAATTAAATCTTTATCTTATACTTTCTTTCTCCGTCTTGATCACAAGTGAAACTTTATTTTTTTTAATATACGTGTTCAGAATGGTCATTTTTTTATTACTCTTCTGACATCAAAGTTAGTTATTTTTACAATTTTATTTACACTAGCTCTCTTTGATATAAAGTATCTTTTTTGACTATTATTTAACAACCTTACCGTCTTATATAAGAGAAAAATTTCCTTCAGTCAGTGTTGGTAATGTGGTTTGTCTTACAATGTTTTTATCCTTCCTCAGACAATCGTTAAATTCCACGCACAATTATTCGAGTACTACCATGATGGTGGTCATCTCCACGTACCATATTATAAATATTACCTATAGGTGTTATTTGTTTAAAGTTTGGCGAAAGTTATCGGTTTTTGCAATGATTAACTTTACAGTAGAAGAGTAGTCCTCCTCGCTCCCCCTCTTCATGTTATTATCATTGAAAGTTTTAACATTTCTTTTTGGATTTTGACTTAATATTTTTTCTTGTTGAACAAGTTAAAAAGGAAACAAATTAATATTGTATTTAAAAGTACAATATATTCATATATAATAATCGTTGTTAACGTGGTTTGAGAAGTCAGTCTTACAATATATTATGACTAAAATTTAAAATTATGTCTTAGGTACTCAATCAACTGCTTAAAATTATAAATTCAAATCATTTGATATGAGCTATTAATCGAAAAAACCATTTGAGCAACCACCATTTTTAAATGGATGAAAACATTTGAAAAACTATGTGTATAATTCATGCAGCCTTGGTTCAAAAAATGTCCTTACAAAATTTTGTCAATGTTGGTCCACTCATTTGGCAGTTTTTGGGGGACAAAAAGGCAGTCATACAGATATTTTATAAGCTACCATCTTGAAATGGATAATAAGTTCAAAAAACCATGTATATAATTTGTTTGGCCTAGGTTCAAAGATTGTCTCTGCCAAATATGGTTAAAATTGGTCGACGCATTTGGCAGTTATCGTTAACTAATATATATTTGGAAAGACAGAATAAATGCCAAATGCTCCAGTTTTAACTGAACTCGGTCAACTAATATATTAAATATCTATTAAATAAGCATTAACTTTTAATTATAGGAAAGTTTACGCTTCTGACGTCCCAGTTCTAAACTGAACACTTCTAATTCTCCAAATATAAGAATCAATTAAGTGACAGGAGGACCTGCAATGTCCTAGGTTACGTGGCTATATGCCTGAGTATTGTGGAGGATGAACCGTAGAATAATAAGCTCAAGCCTACTTTATAGCACTAACTTTGTTTGAAAACCTGCCCCAATGGGTGTTCAAACGCCAACCTCGTTATAATCTTCAGTTGAGTGATTGATCGTGGGTCGAATTGACCCCATCAACCTTAGACTATAACTCACCCTATAAGGGAACATATTGTTGTCGAGGGGGTGGCAAGGTGGATCTTCGACTCCACATTAAGCTACAGCCTGTGAGGTGAGACTTCAAGGTGTAGGGTGCCCATTATGTCACCCTCTTACACTTTGCAGCAATATATTGTCAAGGCTTTATTTTTTAAGCGCCGCGTCTTACTACCTGTTTTGGCTATACGCATAATATGCACTAATTATGCTAGTATATTAAAGATGAGAAAGGTTGAACTTAAAGGAAATATACTGACATTTGCGTAGGGGTGGGAAACAATTTAGAAAATAAAAACACCCTCAGTACACCCGACTATAATTCTAATCCTTGTCATAGGCAGTCTAGAATATAGCGAGAGTGACACCACAGACCATACGGCCACCAAATTGGGTGATTGTCGATGTTGTTGGATTTTTCCGGTCCTTGCTCCCTACCTCTCAGTTAGAAAATTACAAGCTGAGCGGATAAGTAACATGCAGCTTTCGTTTATAAGGAAACTTCAGAAGTTGTCACCGAGTTTGGTGTAGTGACAGCCAATTAGTAACTCTGAAACTCATTGGGCGATCCCAAACGAGAGTAAGGAATATTATATTGACTTTTGATCGAAGTAGTTTTACTGTGAAGGAGAGAAGTGGGCACTAAGAGAGTTTGGACTGGAACTAGCCGTACGTTGCAGGGATAAATTATTCTATAAGAGTAAACGGTGCACACTAAATACGATTGTATGTTGTTGACAGGATATTACCCAGCATGGTGAAAAAGAGATATTACTCAGGACGGTTAAAAAGATATAATAATCAGCTTGGTGAAAATTATACATTAATAAGCTTGGTTAAAAAGAGTTATTACTCAGCTTGGTGAAAACTAGATATTACTCACCACGATGAAAACTGGATATTACAAACCATGGTTAAAATTGGATATTACTCAGCATGGTAAAAAAGAGTTATTACTCAGTACGGGGAAAAATAGATATTACTCAGCACAGTGATAAATATATATCACTCATTTTGGTGAAAACTAGATAGGACTCTGCATGGTATGGATTGGTTGAAGGACTAACAATTACAGAAGCAACTTTTTTTTTCTAGATAGTTATAATTGCGTTTGGAGTTTTAATTGAAAATAAATAAAAAACATTCTAATTCATTAGTTATACAGTATCGCGATGGGGAATAGGTCTCTAGCGTTAGAACACTATCAAGTTACTTTTGAGATAATTTGTTGGTTTGAATCCCGGTAATGGTAAAGTTTATTAGTCAGCATGTGGCGCCAAAGTATATAATGTACTAGAGATTAGAGCTTTACTACAAAAGAGATCTTATTGCTCAACATATTCTTATATGAAATTAATTTAATAGTCCACTTGTGTGCTTATTATAGTATAAAGATTAGGAATGGTTTGAATAATATATTTCTCTATAATCCAAATCTCAAATCCGAATCTTAAATCTTTAGAATCTTTAATCCACATTCTAATCCTTGAATCTTTAAAAATGTAAAATGTAAGTTAAAGAGAGAATTTATTAAAATGTAATCTTAAAATTGTTGTTTAAGGTCTAGTACCACTAAAAAATGATATTTTGTTTGCTATATCCATTATACAATAAAATAACAAATATATCACATTTTTAGTACTTTAATTGATACAATTTTGTACTTTTTTATGATTTTGTTTACATAATTTCTTTTACGAAATTGTTTAAACATTTTACATAAAGTCATGGCATCATAAATTTATTCGAGATACTTTTTTTTGAGATTCATACGAATCCAGAATCTTTAGAAAACTGTTGTATTAGAGAGATTTTACTATTCGAACGTTCCATCTCTAATATAAATATTCGCCAAAAGATTCTCCCGTGGCCGAGGACGCTCTCTTACATCGTCCATGAGGTTCTAAGGAAGATCATGTTTTAAAACCTCGCTGGGAATTTAAAATTACATTTTAGAAGGCAAAATTTACTTTAAGTCCATAGATCCCAAAACACTATTATTGTTTCAGAAAGCCAGTACCAGTAAACAAACATACCAAAAACCCATAAAGCAGATCAGATCATCCAGCCAAGGATAATTCAACTTTTCATTATATTATTTCCAATAACTTTGTTATCAAATACCGTACGTGAGCGCTGTAAAACACACTAAAAATAAACGGCTATATCTATTAGAAATTATTTTTCCAGGAGTTTTTTTTATTGCAAACTAGCTAGCTATTTGAAACCCAAACAACCCGATTATAGACCTTCCAAAAGTTAGGATATAACGAAATAAGTTGGTAGTAACTGCCTTCTTGGTGGCAGAGCCGAATCTTCAAAGTCGCAGGCAGCATCCCATGAAGTTAATCTCTATAAATCCTCCGAGGGAAGATGACTTTATACAAACATTCCCGTGGGTTCGACGGCCTTCCACTTGTTTGGTCTTACTTTGGAAGGACGTAGAGACTTTTTAAGAAGTTATTTCCATCGAGGTTTTGACGACATCAACCGCTCATTTTACTACTTTTTTGGTTTTTACTCTTCGTTCTTTTGAAAGGTTTCCTAGGTTGGGGGCGGGGTGGGGGTGGGGGGTGGTAGAGAAAGAAGATAGAAAAAAAGGACGGTCGTATTTATTCCTATCTGATGGATGGAATATTAAGACTTTTTTTTAGGTGGTAGAGATCGATCATGAGTTTTGCAATGAAAGAGAGAGATAGAGCAAAGATTCTTGACGCCATTTACTCTCCTCCCTTTTTTATACCGAAACTTTCTAATGGAATATTATTATGGTGGATGTTAAATATCGTATTTGTGTGCGACGTAATAATTTCATATTTTTGTGAATAGTGACAGTTTGGTTGACATCAATGTTTGAATATAGGCAAATCGTTTAAAAAATATAAATTAAAATATAACGGATGAAATATGGGACACTTTACTCCTTCATACTAAAAAACACACATCAATTTTGTATTGTCAGTTTTAAAACAGATTTAAATAAAGAATGGTATTGGATTCAATCATAGGGATTGTAAGAAGCTCATGGTAAATATCAAATTAAATAAATTTTTAAAAATATTGATCAGCAAAAATTAATAATTATTTTGCTTTTTGTTTGAAATCTCACACTAATTAAATAATGTACACAAGTTGAGAATAGATGTATTCAATTTAAATGCATCCTGTGTAAATAATGAAGAACATTTATGGATATGTCTATTTCTTTTAACATTTTAGGTCTGAATGCCACATATATTAATACAATAATTATCTGGTTGATTATGTAATACGCACTGAAAGCTCCCGGATTGAATTTGTGTACTTACTTTGTGGTGTAATAGAAACACACAAGGTAGATGCATCAAAGTCACGCCATTGTTTGTAGACTCTGAGACCAATATGGGAACACTGTTATTTTGTTCGTTAATGAACGATACATCTCTATTTCATTTTGATTTTTATAGAGTTCTCACCCCAACCGACCTAACCTAACCTAACCAAACCCTGTAGTTTTATTATTTTATTATTGTAGTTATTGTGATTACTAAGGGGGTACTTACAACACATGTTTGCCACGTTGCCACATTATGCAGTTTTAATGAGGTTTCTCCCTCTGGTGCACATTAAATATTTCCGTCTTGTCCTTTATATATAATTATAAAAATCACACACATATATATACGAAGTAATTTTTATAAAATTAATATTTCTATATATGACAATGCAATCCACCTAAACACAAATTCTCTATAGCCAATTGCAGACACAGCTTAAACTAAAAGATTAAGTATGATTTTAATAGGATTCCCCTCATTTGAAAACTGTAAACTCATGCTGCCACAATGACGGGGAAAAAATATGTATTTACATTTATCGTACGTTTAGTTATAATTGTAAAGATAAATTATACTTTAGTACATAAGTATGTATCATTGAAAGCTTTTGATAACTTTAGAAAAACTTTATGGTATTTATTAATCCATCAAATAGGACATATTTCCATAATTAGACATTTTATTGATTTTCAATCAATGTTGGTGGTCTAAAGTGAGATTCCTATAAAATTCAGGGTCTAACCAATCTTTGCTTGATGGATTACACTAGGGTCAGGACTGCTTTTACAAAATCTATTAAAAATACTGGAATGTTTGTTAATTTGGGGCATTAAACTAATAGCTTGAAAAATATTTCTTTTAATGGATGAAAAGTGAACTGAAGATTTAATCACGCTAGGTCAAACATGTTTTACTACCCCTTAAACAAGGGTTGCGAAGTGACAGAAAGCCATATTTCCCCATATATCTTAAATCATCCCGTTTTAAACATAAGTTACATGACATCATACTTGGTCAATTCGATGTAGAATGACATTTTACCACGCCTTACTTCAATCTAAGCTGGTTGGAAAGATGGGAATTCCTTTAGAAAAACCTGTAAAACACAGGTAGTTTAGTAGTAAGAAAATAGTGGCAACCCTGCAATGTGCAGCTTAAAGTACAGGACTATATGGTAGAATACTTCAAGATAAAGACTGCTATCTTTCAGAGGAAAATAATGGAGTGTAGTTCATTTACCCCCAAAGATATCAAGCTTAGCTTGCCTTTTATCCGCTATGGTGCATCATATACGATTAGACCATAGTGTATCCCGTCAAGGTCAGCCTGTAGGTTTTCACCGTAGGCACCGAGGTGTACATGCATGAACAGATGGATGTTGTGTAACGAACGGTGACTTTATCAAGTTGTCTGGTACTCACCCTTCTCCAAAGAGGTGGCCATTAGAATGGGAGGCAACAAGGACAAGGCAAGAACCACCAGGGGTCCTGCTGGTATCCGCACCCTCTCCGTCATGACTGGCTTCTGACCTCACAAATATTCCAGGAGCTGCGTCAACTTCTCTTCTTGGGCCCTGAAACAATTGCGAGAGGAGGTTTTAAACGGTAGAATTGGTGAACAATACCTGCTTCTCATGTAAATTACATATTAATTTTCTACCTCGCGGATAGTTAATATTTTGAATAAATTAGTTTTACCATCACTGGTTGCTTTCCGTTTGTTAATTGTGGACACTTGATTAAATAAATACAGTAGAGTCCCGGAAACTCGACCTAACGTGGACTGAGATGGTGTCGAACTATTGAAATGTCAAGTTTTAAGAATTAACTTGTATAAAATAAATAAAGTGTTAAACTTAATTGCCTGGTTTCTAAATACAGTATGTGTACAGTCTATAGCTCAACACGCTAAAACTGGACACCCTAAGCTTTGTTACATTATTTAATCAGTGCAAATCTATACATACGTACATACTGTAATAAAAATAAAAATGTAAACAGATAAAATAGTTGATATTATACATTTGAATGACCTTGAATTGCGATGACTGACAGCAACAACTGTGTGTACGTGCGCGTGCCGAGTTACACGGAATGTCGAGTTATCAAATGTCAAGATTCCGAGACTACTGATTAAAGTACCAAAATTTGAGGATTGAGGTTGTCATGTATTCAGCACAACAAACCCCCGGGACATTATTTTCAAAACTTTTATAAAGGAAAATTACTATTAGTATTACTAAAAATATTCTCTACCAAAAACCGTCCATCAGTGACTCGTGTTCCGAATCTTACTAGCCGTTCATGCTATCTTCATGTCTACGCTAGAGTGTGACGAAGATGAGGAAGGTAGAAATGTATAGGTACTGCGACCACATTTATGTTGAAAGAGAGTGGGAAACCATTTTGGTAAAGGCTTCTAGGCACACTCGGCTGCGATTCAAACCCCGACCTCCTTGTGAACGACCATCTATACGAAATGTCTTTGTCCACGTTCCCACAAGTAAATGTATTAAACTCGTAGAGCGCGGCTGAATGTTTAGGTGGGATATAAGAGAACTCGAGATAAGGTACGAATATTTCTAAAGTTTTTCTAACATAAACAAACTATTTTGGACCAAATGAATAACATATTTATTGGGTAGATGCATTTAAAGCTCATCTGAGGTGGGAGTTTTGATAGGCGACAGCTAGGAAAAGGCTCTTTACTGCAAACGTTGGCTGGAAGTGACTATTCAGAAATAGTATTTGCTTTGTATAAATATTAATACTCAACCTAAAGGTTGGGTGATTTTCTACCATCAGCTGTAAAGCCTAAGAATCACTGAAGAAGTGTACAAGGGAAATCACGTAATTTCCTGTTGCTTTCCTCACTGAGCCATAAGGTATTATTGCACATCAAACTACAAAGCCACCAATTGGCCCTACAAGCGACACCTTCGCACTTCAATTATAACAGAAACTGGCTGTATATTGAATGTTATTAGTAATATCGTTAATACCTCAAACACGTTCATATTGGTCAGCACCATAAGTAAGACTGAGACAGATAAATGAAAGTAACAACTTGCTCTAGCCCAACCAGAAGATACACTTCAATGTTAACACTATATCTGACCAGAGATAGCAGTATTATTTGATTAGTAATACAGGGCGTACTTTATACTCATTGTCACATATGTTGCAGAAACTTGTACATAGAATATAAGAGAAGATAGGAAAGTGGAAGCCATGGGAATGAAGTTTGTGAGAAGCATGTTAGCTGTCACGAAGAGAAACACGTTTAGGAAAGAATTTATCCGGGAACGAGTAGGGGTTTTGGAGTACATTAAATAATAAAGGAAGCAAGACTGAGATGGGCATGTAATGAGGATGGGAAAATACCGCAAGGGAGGCCAAGAACGAGATGTGAGGAGTAGATAACATTATTATTATTATTATTATTTAGAACCCGTTTGGGTTATACGCTTGAGCAGATAACAGAAAATGTGCAAGTGAGAAGAAACTAATGGAATCAATTAAAGGATGAAGAGTAATGAAAGGATAGAGCTATATGGAGGCATTTTACTAAAATGACCAGAATTTGTTGGAAGCCGTTGTTGTTGATGATAATGATAATAATGAGTAATAGTACTATATTAATACTATATTAACAAAAAAAGCGTTTTAAAACACTTTTTATAATACTTTTAGCCAATGTTTGCAGTAAAGAGCCTGCCGGTAGCTGTCACCTAAATTCTTACCGTGGATGAGCTATAGTTAAAATATCCCCATATAGTAATCTCAACAGTCCTTGAACATTTTCCATGGCCATCACTGAGTTTCAAAATTAATTTTTATCTTCCTTATAAAACTGATCATATTCCACTATACCCATAAAAACTATTCAACAATAGTTACTGTTGAAATTACCATGCGTAAAAAATTAAACTAAACGTTAATACTGGAGCAATAATTTAATTAATATTTTATTATTTTGGCCCAAAATAATTTTGGTCATAAGAACAACAAATATACTTTTCTTAACTAACCTCTCCTTCCACCCTACCAAGTGCTATGTCCAAGTTTAAATTAGTTTGTGGGTCGCATTGCATGCTTGTGTTTATAAATTGTACGTTTATATTCGTCCCAGAGTGAAAAGTCATCACCACGACAAGCAAAGTGACTGACAGACTAAATGGAAGGGTAATAGGGAATGGGTTGGGGATAGTACGAACATTTGGGGATGTGTTTGAAGCGGCATGTGTGCTTGTTTGTCTTGTTATCGTCATACTCTCTCTCTCTCTCTCAATTTATTTACCTACCCTTACCCTACGAGGGGTTGCTAAAAGCTACAACACTTGGTTGGTGCGTACTGGAACATGGTAAGGAGAGTATGTGTGCAAAAGGGGGTGGGGGTGGAAGGTTTTAGAGCTTATGAATAAATGACAGAGGCAAGTTTTACGACATGGTGGGCATCTAATGGAACTCATCGAAACATCATAATATGCATGAGAGGTAATACCAACTAAACTCACTCAGGACGATTCCACTTAAGGCGGAATAAGATGAAACTTCTCATTTGTCTTTTCCTTTACTCTACGTATTGTTTTAAACTTTTTATTGATATGACTTTCAAAATAAGATATTATTTTAGTGCCGCGTTTTACTATCCGTTCGGGTTATAGGCTTATGTACAAATTACCCCATTGGTTTAAGGAATAAGGAAGGGCTATTTTATAGGAATTGTACTCTCATATTCGTGGAAAGCAATTTTGGAAAAAACTCAGTATACCTGACCGATATTTGAACCTTAATCTACCCGTCATAAGCAGTCTAGTCTACAGCGAGAGTAGAGCGTTAGACCCTGCTGCCACTGAATCGGGTATAAGAGTTAATAAACGCTTACTCCATATGGTAGAGATTAAGAAGGCTGTTTTAAATTAAAGCGCCCACATTAGATAAAAAGGGTTTGGACAGAGATGGATAATCTGAGATGTTTCCGCAAATTCTTATCAATTATACTCGTATTTATTAATCGTTTATAAATTATACATCCTCAAACAAAAAGTATTTTTCGGGGTTCAAATACGAGTCGGGTGTATTCAAGGTGTTTTTAACTCAAACGATTTTTCACTTTTCATCCATGCAAATGTAGATACTCTTCCTTTAAATTTAACCTTCCTCATCGCATATTCACTAGTATAATTTTGTTCATATGCGTACAACCTGGCCATGTAGTTAAAAATGGTGCAAACAAAAAAGGGAAAGAATTATGATTTATTTTAATTAAAATAATATATATATTTCTTAAGCATTATATTAAATAATGAACCAATATCAAGCCGCGGTGACTCGATGCGAGTACATTTGGACCTAGGAAACTAATCTGCCCTCGGTTACTTCTCGTTTCGTGTAAATATTTGTCCTGAGTCCTTTAGGACGGCGCCATCCGTGCTGAGTAAAGTTGGATCATACTCATATTTCACGAGACAGCTCAGATACGAGCAGCATTCAAAATGGTGGTGGAACGTGTAAAGGTAAAAGCAGCTTTTATTAGAAAATGGACATAATGTAAAAATGAGTAGATGGCTTTAATTTTTCGCTCCTAATAATTCATTTAGTTCCCAAATTTTCTTCTTCACTTCACGGGAGCGATTTGAGTGAGTTTTTAGCTCCTTCAACAACATAACCATGACAGCCCTGATACCTTTCAACACGAGAAAAGCCATCTTTATAATAATCCGAGTAGCAGGACGTGAAAACCATATCTCTGAGATGCTCTGCAAGCGTGGCTCGTATGAGTGTGCTCCGTCGTTGTTAGCTCGTAGCGTCACCGCTGCTTTATAGGTTATCTATGATTGACTCACCATCATAATACGTTCGCTACATCTACTTTACATTATATGTGCGAGGCCTTAAGAGAAATATGTGAAATGGCATGTGGCCTTACTATGCCAAAACTTCTTTCCCCGCTTCCACCTTGTGTAACGATGTTTCAACCAATAACAACATCTAACGCATACCACCCAGTAATATGGAATTACAAGACTCACCAACACCGGCCTGGATTCTCTCCGTCTGATGGAGCACTAACACACACTAAGATGTCCTCTCCCATGGCTTGAACAATTTCGACTGAAACGAGACGCTGGTCAGCACCTCGCTCGTCATCGAAGCCCGGTCCACAACAAACAAGGACTTAACTTGACCAAAATCGTTTCCGGTTCCGCCATCTGGGATATTCTGCAAACTTCGAGTAATTACTGGACTGACCACTAAGCTTCGAGAGCGCTAGTCTTCTCTCTTCCTTTTGTTCTTTGTTTCCACCCTGCTTCCCCCCTCCTCTGAGAACAAGTGTAGGTTGTATCTACTATATAATAGCTTGTTTTGTTTACCTCGTCACAGATTGCACCACTGGCTTGTATATTGCACAAAGGTGAAGGCGCCGATATAAACTAGGGCTAGGAGACCTTATTCAAAATTTCTGTTCGGATATAAATGATGGGGAGGGATACCTTTCAAAATTACTGTTTGGGTTTTCTTTATTATAACCATATTTCATAGATGGGTTTTCTGGTGGGGTTTGACGCGGATGAACCGCGAGTCAATTATATTTGTTTTTAAGGGGAATTCATGATTTACGTTAGTACTGTTTGTGTACTTGTGGCGCGCTCTCATCTCCACTTAGTTCAGGTAAGTGATTGCATCGATATTTTTACGAGTTTCAGGGAGGTTATTAAAATAAAGAATGCGAGCTTTAATAGCGTAAATTATTGTATATTTATTTAACTCAAATTAGGTTATCATGTTAGGTTGTATAGTTTCTAACGGCGGTTTACGAAACATATTTATACACTTCAAAGTAAATTATCACATTGTTAGTTAAGTATAGAGTTCCACGCCAATTGTTGAAACTTACATATCATAGATTTAACCGCTTTATCTTACTATCCTTGTGTGTCAGCTTCGACAGAATACACTATTTATTATATATATATATTTAAAGTAAATTTTATGGCATCGCTATTTTATATATATAGTTTGTCGATAATTTCTATCATATGTAATATTATGTATATTTATGATTAAGTTTAATCATCTTGAATTGATGTTTATTGCCAGACTACAAATTAACTCTCTATGCCATTTTTAAAATATATGATGTATCTTCATTAACTTTATATTTGACTTAATTAAAATAAAACTATGTTTTCTCTTGTGATCCCTTGGTTGTTCTTTACACACGATTCCGATTACCTGTGGGTGTCACACTTGGTTTAGTAAGATCAAATTGATAAACCATATGTGTAAAATCACACCAGTGCACTCTGTAGATATTCAAACCTTGACCCCTTCCATTATTTAAAAAAAATAATATTGTATTGCGAGGCTTATTTAATAAGTCGTGAATTATTTCAAAATATGGATTACTGCAAAGTGGAGCTTAAAGCTTTCAAAATTTCCTTACAGAATCGAACCCTTTACATTTTAAGCTTCATACAAAATAAAAAAATTAAAAAACAAAAAAACTAAAAGGTGAAATAAGCTAATGTTCAAAGATATTTTAACGTGAAATGTTGGAGTTCTAAGATCAAAGTAAATAATAATAATAATAATATTTAGCACCGCGTCTTACTACCGTTAGGGATATATGCTTTAAGTACTAATTCCGCTAATGGGTTAGGAATTGGGAAGGTTGAATTAGAGGAAGTGAACCCGTATTTGCGTGGAAGGAGAGTGGAGAACCATTTAGGAAAAACCACACCAAGTTCACCCGACCGAAATTCGAACCTTGATCTCCCTATACTCAGCAGTCGAGCTCAACACGACAAGCACGTTAGCCAACTACGCCACCGAGGCAGGTATCAAAGTAAATGATTCGGAACACAAATATAACATTTATCAAACAAATAAAGTCATTTTTTTAGAGAGTCACATAATACAATTTTAAGATAATTGTTGACTGTTTTAATGGTTTTGTAGTTTCAGGAGTCTCATGGCCACAAGAATTACCGCAGTGGGAAGACATATTCCTCCAGTAACGGAGTTTGACCATTTGTGTGTGGAAACCATTTTTTCTCTCTTGATTTGTTATAAAATAAGCATATTAGGTGCCCTCTATAATATTTTCATTGATATTATATTAAAAATATTACAATATCTACTGACATTTTAAAATAAGGAATATGCGTCCTCAGTACACACGAACTATTATTATTATTATTATTATTATTATTATTATTATTAGCACCGCGTCTTACTACCCGTTCGGGTTATACGCACTTACGCTAATGTGTAATGGTACGGTGATTGTGAGATGAAATGGAGGACCTACAGTTTAACGTGGAATCCGAACCACGGTGGAGGCCTGGCATTCCCCACATTCACAAGATGTCTTGTCAGAGGTGAAGGAAAGGTTTGGTATCCAGATAAATCTGTGCCGGGACCGAGGATTGAACCCCGGACCCCCAGCACAGAAGTCTGACACCTTACCCCTAGACCGCCAGGTCACCGACTACACACGAACTGAATCCAACCCTGATTTCTCCGTCATCGGCAGTCCATCTTATTGCCGGTCACACCTTAAGACAGTCGACCACGGAAACTGGTATTAATTGTTAATTACATTCAAGAATCGCTTGTACAACCTTAAAAAATGTAATAGCATTCGTATTGGTGCCCCATCTCCACCTCAACTAACATTAATCACACCCGCTTCAGTGGTCTAAGGGTCTAGGTCACTAAGGCATCACTCTCGTGTTAGACTGACGTGCTGAATGCGGGGAGATCAGAGTTCTATTCCCGCTGGGATTGTACCTGGCGTTGTTTTTATTAAATGATTTTCCACTCTTCTTACATGTAAATGAGTGTAAATTACCTCTAAAATTCTTCCTTCCTCACCCCCTATTCAGCTGTAGTAAATATCATATAGGCATCTATGTATAACCTAAACAATTAGTAAAACATGCTGAAAAAAATGATGTTATTAATTAATTAATTAAATTATCATAGCAACACACGGGTCCTTGTTTAATTATAATTTATCAACATACAATGTAGGCGGTCGTCCAAATCTTGCAGTTGCCCATAAAATATCTAGCCTAAGAAAGCAGGAGAATAGCGAGGTTAAAATAACTGAATCAACATTCGTTTGAAGTGATAATAGAAAGCATCAAATGTATCACAATATTTTCATATGAGCTAGGATATGTTTAATAATAAAGATATGGGGAAGTTAGAATGTATATAAAATACACCCGCACTTACGTAGCGGGAGAGTGGTGAACCATTTACTAAAAAAAAGTATCAGCACACCAGAACGGGATTTGTGTCGGCGGCAACCGAATATTTTTACTAGCCTTTGACCTCACAAACTGACAAACTGTGGATTATGGACTTGATCGCAGAAGAATGGCCAGACATCTTCGGCCTCTTGGTATAGTGGTCAGAGCCTCAGGCTGCTGACTTAGAGGTATTGGATTCAATTCCCAGCTGGGGATTTTTCTCTAAAGGGGAATAGTTCCCATAGTCACCGGAATTTGGTTAGTTAGTCTTTAGTTAAGGTATTCATTGGTTTCACTCCGTCATACTCACTACCATCATCCCCTCATCTCATCGGGGCATGGAAAGAGCCTCCATGAAAAGGATGTACGAGTAATACGCTACATTCGGGTGTCTTCTGGACAAAGGCACATTAGTACTGGATAATATTTACACAAAAGTATTGAAGTAGCCCAGACACGACCTTATTATTATCGTTGGGAGAATAAGTAAATACTCCATAAAATTAGGTCACTGATATAGGCTTCGTTCCATTTATAAACATATACAAACATTAATAATAGGTCCTTAGAAACCTAATAAAATCATTATAATGAACCTAAACATATTTTTGAGTAGAATGAAAGCACCAGCACAGTTCAAACATAGATAAATGTATACTATAAAGGGTTAAAATATTCAGTAAAATTTTTTTGGGTGTTTTTTTTTAACTGAGTCTCGATAATTTTAGTTTTGTCGAGTGACCGCTTCGAACGCTAGTGTTTCAACTTTTGGTTTCATTGGAAGCGTAAAATTACTATGGCAACCAGTCTCTTAAAGTGATTCCTATGTTTACCTTCTTTTTCGTCATTCATTGAGTTAAAGGATGTCTGGCCCGTAGTGGTTTTGCGAGTTTGTGGAAGGGGTGGCATTCAAAATAGCCTTACAACAGAAACTTGGATAATAAACGCAGGCATGATAACAGGCACTTGCTATAGGAGGGGATGGGGGGTCCGAGTCCTAGTTTATTGTATTTACAGTTTTAAGCAAACCCTCCCAAACCAGGAGAATTATTTGTATGTCTGTGGGCTTGACTTTGATCAAAGAGGTCAGGGCTCGAATGTTGCAGTACCAGCGGGTACAATGGTATTTCATATTTAAAAATTTATTGGACACATTTAAATATATTTACTTTATCAAATGGTGGTCCAAATAGAGACATGCTAAATTTTATAAGTATAATTTCAACGTTGATATTAGATTTATAGCGTCATACGTGATAAAATTGGGCTTTTTTTTTACTTTGGACATCTTTTCCCCCAAAGTAAAAGACTAAAGTTAGATCAAAAATCGAAATATTTTGTCCCTCTTGGGTGCCTATGTTTATTTCGATTTTAGTCGAAATATATCAATTTGTCCAAATGTTAAGAAGAAACAAACAGTAGTCACATTTCTCTTTTTATCTTGAAAATTAAAGAGCTTAATAAAAGATACCTAAGATATAGTTTCTTATATTCTATTAATTCAAGATGTAACATCAAAAACACAAAAGCTCTACAATGAAGTGAATGACAACACCTTGGCAATAATTAATTATCTAACTAAAACAAACTTTACTTTTATGGTGGGGATTTAGAGGACGCGAGAAAAGTCTGATGCTGATTTTTTATATTAAAACTTTTCCTGGCCTAATTAAATAAACTAAATATTGCTTCAATTGAAACAAATAGTTTAATTTTATTCACATGGTGATGTCAATATTTGTTGAATATCTGTCATGAACACAACGGCTACAAATAATCTAAAAAACATTTTAAATGAAGATAAAAGTTGTCACTTAATTCTAGGACACCATTGACCAATATTCGAGAACTATCAACATCACCACGTGGACAAAATTAAACCTTATGTTTTTATCAAAGCAATATTTTATTTATTTCGACCAAGAAAAGTTATGCTATAAAAACTGCAAAAATGTGACCTTTTTTCGTTTCCCCTAGGGCCCCAACTTAAGGCAAAAAATATCTACTTAAATTTAATCATATTCATGTTAGTGCATTATAATAGAAATATTGACATTTAAATAAATAAAACAAATAAATATAATATTTACACAAAATACTACAATCATATTATGTAGCTCATTTAAAAATGATAGTTGTAAAAATTGTAAACATTATACAGTACACAATATTTTCATAAGAAATTAAATTTAATATAAAACATTTCTATATTAATAATTATAGTAATTATGAATGAAACATTTTGACAAATATATTATTTTGATAATAATTGGAACTAATATTAAAATTAGTATATTTTTATAAACTATACCTAGCGAATTTGTTAAATATATTAAAAATAATATTATTAATAAATAATTTGAACATGTTATGTATGATATGGAATAGATTAATTAAAGATAAGTATAAAGTTGCAGACATTTCATGACTCTTTCATTGAAAATGTTGTATTTTGCGGGGTAATTTTGAGTTACTATTTCTTATGTTGTTTAAAAAAAGTCTTGCTTTAATATTCGTTACGTTTCTTTCTCCAAACCAATCATGTAAAATGAAGATTTTTAAAACACCGTTAGATAAAAATAATCTCAATATATTATCTCACAACATTTTCAATGAAAAAATCATTTGTCTTTAATTCTATACAGGCCTATAATTAACATAAAACTTAAACAGTTAAAATAAGCCTAGTTTTTATGATAACTAATATTAATATAGCCTACATTGTTAATGCCCCCAATTTTAAAGAAGTGGAATTAAATATTCAATCACATGCATAAGTTTATAATTTAAATATTCCATTATGTAATTTGTACCTCTAATAGGTCGAGACTTAAAAAAATCACTTCCCCAAATTAAAGAATGAATTAAAATAAAAACAATATCTGTGACAAAAAACCTTCTAAAAGGCTGTAATATAGTTGGCACAGACATCACGTAAGTCCAAGAATAGTAAATATTCAGAGGTAAAA
>CABFOV010000649.1:141398-163061 GCA_902141375.1 Timema poppense
GGGGGGCGGAGGGGCTAATCCATAAGAAATTGCAACACAAACAATTTCTTTACAATATATTGTTGGAAATATGTGTACTAAAATAAAATCAGAAGTCGATGAGTTCCCATGAAAGGAAAGTTGTGAAAATTATATATTTTCAAAATGGTCGCCATAAATGCCATATTTTGACGTTAAAATATATTTTTGGAAATACAAGTTTGGCCCATGTTTTATACTATATTTTTGACTGAATATCATTATATTATTGTATTTTGCCTATATTTTCATTCAATAATCTTAACATTGATGGTATAACTAATGGTATAGCGGGGGACGGGGGGGAATTAACGGAACATTATACAAATCATATATTTAGGCTAGATGTAAACTTTAACGAATTAAATTGTTAATAATAAACAGAAAAATCAAAAAGAATACAACAATCTTAAGGAAAACTATGAATACTACTAGAAAGTACAATATTATATTACCAGATTTTCTATCAATGCTCAGTTTAGTCTTTTAATCAATGTCAGAGGTTTTTTGAATTCTCTCTTAGAAATCTTGGTCAAACGTTCTCACATCCGGCTAGTTGTCATTGTCCACATATATCAGTACATGGCAACACATTTTCTACAGCAGCAGTGCATGTTGTTACATCCCTTTAGACACATTGAATGAGGGACAGTAAAGAAATTGGTGCTGGGGGCGAATCATTAAGCTTAAGGAAATACTCGTTACTTTTAACCAGCCATCCCCAAGAGCAAGCATTTTCTGTGTTCATATTCCCCATTATCTGCTGAATTTGTAAATAGCTTCAAAAAGTATGATACTTAATTGCTTATTCTGATGTTGGTAGTTGCTCGGGTTTCACAAAGATCTTGGAGTAGGCAAATTTTTCCTTGGAAGCTCGATGACTAAATGATTGGAATGTTTCTTCTTTTCCGCTCCCATTTAGTAGAAGTGCTGCTTTTTTTTCAGCTTGTTCAATATCTGCTTTTGTTCTCCTGTGTGAGAAATAAAAATTTCTGCCCCTTCCTGCAGGTATTTACAGGTGATAAGCTTTTCGTATGATGTGATCTTGCTAATTCCATGAATTGTGAAGTAGAGTCACATCCTGTGAAAAGGGGAAGAAAAAGTAAATACTTGCAGAGTTGTTGATCTAAAATGTGTTGAATCGTATGTATGTTATATGTTTGAAGCAGTGAATTTCGATGTTGAATGTCATTCTAAAACTGCAACGAGAAAATAAGATCTGAAGAATGATTCAACAACGGGACTAACAAATCTGAGTCTCCTCCCACCACTACTGTGACCATTACTTTTGAGGAAATGATACCTCCTTGTGCATATTCAACATCATCATCAAATTTTGCGTACACCACTTTGCAGCCTTGTATCTTAAGATGAGTACCAATGAGATGGAACATTCTAGATATATTGGAAATATTTAGGAGAAACCTTTCTTTCTTGCCAACGAAAATGGTTTGTGATGGAAAGTTCACTGTTGATATAGGTTTGAATTCATACCCCTCCTTCGATGTGTACAGTGTGATGATATATTATCAAAATTGCCATCAAAACACTAGTACCTTTGCCATACTTCAAGTTGATGTTGGGGTAGGATTTGGTTATGGATTCATAGGTCTCTTCTGATTTTCATATTAATAAATGCAATAATGATCCATCATCGAATACATAGTTCTTCGGTTTGTCTGTTTCTGTTCTATCTCCTACTAAATGTCTCTGTGCCTCTTGGTGCACCTTACAATGTTCAGTGATGCAGTGTGCTATAAGAAATTTTGGAGCTTTTCGTAAGACTGTTGAGGACTAAAAATAATTAAGGGGGCTAGGCACAAAGTTTATATTGCAGTGCATCTTGAAGGTTTACTTGCCCATGGCTTGCTGCAACAATCAGGTGCTTAAACAAAAGTGTGAGGTCAACACTGGTATGCTCCTTGTCACAAATGTCCACCTTCTCCTTCGATGCAAATGTTTCCCTTTATCACTTCTCTTGCATGAATACGTAAATATATAATTACCAGGAAGTTTTTCAACCACCTGATTTCCTATTGGGAAAACTTCATGAACATTAACTTTATTTTCAACAATTGCTACCACAGTGACTATGTTTCTAAGCTATGGATTGGGACTAAATGATGAGAAGTGCTGAATAAACTCAAATATTTTGGAACTATTTCTTCTATCTTAGAAGAGTTTCGATATATATCCATTTTCTTATGCTACTTATGGCCGGTCTTATGACTCTTGGATAAATATTTATATCTGGTAGATAGGTTAAAAGTGCGTCTTATGACTGCAATATAACATTTATCTGTCAGATAAAATGAATGTATCCATCAGATTTTTATCAAGAGGTTTAAGTACCTGGTAACTTTTATTTGAAAGTTAAAATTGTCGTTGCTATAGTGATGCGTTGTTTTTAATGATGTTTCGCCTATCAGAATCTGTTTTTATCTGTTGAAATCTTGGTTCATGTGCTTAGTAAGCACAGACCCGGACTCGAACTATACAAAGTTAAAACATTTGAATCACACTTTTATACAAACTGATAAGCTATTTTTAGAGTTAAATTTATATAAGAACAAATTATCAAAATGTGAGTACAATAGATTAAATTTTGTAAACGTTGTATCCAACTATTGACCACATTTTGGCAGACACCGAGATTAGTACTTGCAAGACATCTTATCTTCCTCGCCAACGTGATGCCAACTATTTTCCTCGCACTCGTTTACCCGCAATTGTTTAACAAATGTTGAGCTTTCGCGCCGCTCGCCAGGTTATAGCTGTAGCATCAGGACTTATACGCATTCGCGTACCAGTAAAAACAGTATCAATCTTACATTTCCTGTATAAAAATATATTTATCCTACAGATAGCTATTCGGCAGATCAATTCAGTTCATAATACGCGTAAAATATTAAAGTGGTTGATAACCTTTAACTGGTAGCTAACTTTAACCTCTTGATAGCAATATTCATGCGGTAGTCCGGCCCTTACTTGTACATTGGGAGCTACTTTTCATCTATGCATAGCTCCATTGTACTCCGAACACCCAGATATGACAAAACCCACAGAGAATATATATAAATATAATAATATTATTAGCACCGCGTCTTACTACCCGTTCGGGTTATACGAAATTACGCTAATGTGTAATGGTAGGGTGATTGTGAGATGAGATGAAGGACCTACAGTTTAACGTGGAATCCGAACCACGGTGGAGACCTGGCATTTATAAATATAATACATATATATTTATTATATTATATATATATTATATAAGGAACAATTAGGATTAATAAAATATAGCTTTTGCAATAAAAATAAGAACAGAACTAGCATTTTACACTGCTGCCACTTAACAAAGAGGTAGTGAATGTCTTTTAAAGAAAGACTTTTACTACAGCCTAATCCTCTGATATAGTGTTCTGTTAATAGGCATGGATCTAGAGGAAGGGTAAAATGTGGAAAGCAAATTTTTAAAAGAGAAAACCAATAAAACAAAGAAGTAAAAATTGACTCATAAGAAAAACAACACCAGTGTGCTCGTCCAAGTTTGAATCTCGACCTCATAACTACATCATCTTGTCAAAGTAGGCCTAACACAAACAGCGCAGCCACTGGTGGGTACTTGAAAAATTTTACTCAAATGTATGTTTAGTTCAAATATTTTTATTACTGGAAAATTAGATAACCTCGGCCCAGTTAATATTGATCATAAATGTAAAATGTAATATTTTAATGTTAATTTTAAAAAATAACTGTGTGCGTACAAAGTTTTATAAAAATTGAATAAATTAATATTATTAATAATATCTTAGCAACACTGATCTCTTAATAGTGGTCAAAATAATATAGGTCAAAGTGGGGTATGGTAAAATATAAATATATTAATTATTTTATTAATGAGTAATGACTATACACTTTGTACACATTTTTTTATTGTAGATGTTCCTGAGTTGGTGTATACGGTTAATAGGTAGTAAGTCATATTACTTTAAATAATATGTATAGCTCAGTGGTTTAAAACCTCGTGGTCGTGGCTTGTATAGGGTGGGGTGCAATGTTTTTTGAGGTTTTAGCTTTATAGTTATTTTTTCAGTGATTATAACAATTATAGGGAAGTTCAAAATTAAAATATAAATGTGAGTAGTTAAAATAATAGAAACTGTTAAGTTACTGCTTAGTCTTATTTTAGTTATCCAGCTCTGGCACTAAGCTTTCTTGTGTTTGGTTGGATGGCGCTGATAGCTCAACTTCCGAAATAGTAAGTAGGCTAATTGATTCTCTTTTGTGATTTTTTAGTCCTTTTCATATAAAAGTTAGTTAAGAAATTTAATATAATTAAAACAAGTATCGGTAAGAAAGCGGGTTTAACATTACGCTTCTTTGGTTTATTTGTTGGTGATGGTGAGTTCAGAATTCGAATCCCAGCCGATATTTCTAAATTATTTTCTCATCATCCTCTAGGAAAATAAAGGTACATTTCATTTTTTAATCCTACCTTACCTCGCTAGTGTAATTAAATGTGAATATGCCAGACGGGTAAGACGTAGTGAAAAGATTAATCTATAAACTAAGATTTGAACGCTTGGAGGTTTTTGGATAACTATGTACAATTTTTAAATATTTCAATAGGTCTAAATCTTATTAAAGTTATTCTAAGAAAACCTACGCTTTACTTGGGAACCTAAGTCTAATAATGAATGGTTTCGGAGCGTGAAAACACGAATCCAAAATTGAAAGTACGTTTGTCAGCGCTCTTCTGCGGTGAATCGACAGAACTACAGTTTCCATTGTTCCAAACTGGACTTAGTTTGGCCCTATCCTTCGTTCTCTCTAGTGTTATTCCTTTCTCTATTGTTCAAATTAACGTTAAGATGTAACTAATAAAGTTACTAGCAAAAGTACTGTTTTCGTCCTGCTCTGTGTAGCGTTTTAATGAGCTTAAAGAAAGTGGAGTATTTCGTATTTTGTTTAAACACTTAATTCCTGCTTGTTGGAGATAAGCTACCATTCGCTCAGTTTAGCAATAATGAGAACGTGCAAAATGCTTGATAAAACGAGAATATCCATAGCGATAGATTAAGTTATTGTAGTGTAAGGCGCGTAAATTATATTGAAACTCAGTGGAAGTATAACATCTCGATTTTATTTTAGATTCACATGGCTATGGAATTTTCCTAATTATATCATAGGTACAGATACATAGTTAGTTTAATATAGGTTAGCTTTATTATAATTGTTTGGGTTGTTAACATAAAAAATATCGCACATTTAGTAGCTATGTTTATCTTTTAATAATTGGGTAAAATCAAATATTTGTTTTTATTTTTATTCTAGCATCGTGTATTTTGCCTACAACCTATTTATGCTATTCGTTTATGTACTAATTATAAAAATAATTCAGGGATAAGGAAGGTTGCATTTAAAGGAAGTGTACACATTTGTGTGGAGAGAGAGTGCAAAGACATTTAGGAGAAAAACACCCTCAGTACACCCAACCAGGATTCGAACCCCGATATCTCTGTCATCTGCGTTCTGGTATAATCCAAGAGCGAGGCCTTAGATGTAAACCAGCAAACCACCGAGGCAGGTAGTTAAGTTAAAAACCCAAGTAGTTATTACTAAGGAGTATTGCACATTTACTCGCTATAGTTGCTTTTTCTAATACTTGGATAAAATCACATATTTATTATCTACAGTCAAGATAAAAAAATAACTAATTATATTTAATTGTGTTGAAATTTATATTCTAAACATTACATTTGGAAACGATAGCGTCCAAAATATTTAATAATATTAATAACAATAATAAATTTAGATTAAACTTTTTATAACTCTTCTACATTATCAGTTTACGACCTGCATAACAACTTAGAAAAGCTCTCCCAATCCTAGCTATAAATATTTATAGTATATTGTTTTAAGGACCTAGACACAAATACCCAACTAATATATTAAATATAATTTTGCCTTAGGTCAAACCAGGGTATTCCAAGTATGTAACTGACAAATATTTATAATTACTAACAACTGTTTTCCTTGCCTTTATTTTTACCTGCCCTCTTCTTATATAATAGGCTACCAAGTAGAAATTTAACCTACTCCTCCAACCTCTATTGAGTAGCCTTTCACATAAAAGGTTAATTCCATTTTATTACTATCACAACACTAATGCCGATTATTTTTTGATAAACCTCCTCTTAATTACTTCTTAAATTAAATTGTTAATCAACTTTATTTTTTATCTGGCTGCACGTTTTACTAGTCGTCTAGGTTATCCACATAATAGCCTACACTAATGGGGTAATGACAAGGAAGTTATAGTTTTAAAGAAAACGTACCCGAATATCCATGGAGAGAGGGTGAAATACTATTAAGGAAAATCTCCCTCAGTATACCCGGACCGGGATTCGAATCCCAACGTCTCCGTCGCCTGCCAGATACCTTAGCCAGTTTGACCAAGATGTGAATATTGAACGATATTGTGAATGCACTAGTTAAATAGTTTATTCATTAATGGTCCTTCTGATTAAAATATAATATTCTCATTATTATGAAGGTGGGAATGAAGGAATGACTAGAAAAAGTCAGAATTTTTGCAATTTTTATACTTTTATATATTTATTTTTTTGTCAAAATAAATCAAATATTGCTCTAGTAAAAACATAAGAGTTTAATTTTGTTCGCATGGTGATGCCAACAGTTGGTGAATATCTGTCAAGGGTGTCCTGGAATTTAATGACAATTTTTCCTCTTTATTTAAAAAGTTTCCCACCTAATGTCGCTATGCTCATGACATATTCAACTACTGTTGATATCAACCAACATGCGAAGAAAATTGAACTCAATGGTTCTACCAGGTAAATATTTTATTTATTTCAGGCAAAAAAAGTTTTGCCATAAAAACCTAAAAATAAATAATTTTTTTAAGAGGCTGGTTCTCGCATCCCCTTCCATGCAACCTTAAGTATAGCTTTTGGCGGAGATAAGGCAGTTTTCCTTGCAATCGGGCAGGAAGAAGCAACTCGCGAACTGCGATTAAACCTCTCGTCATGTTTGTTTTGTCTTAATGATGCACGCAAGGGAGAAGGCACAATAAGATTACAAGCAAGTCTTGGTTTATCGTTATACAACGCTTATTAAAACTTGACTTGTGTGTTTCCTAAGTTTGTTAAAGAAAGTTCTGCGATAGCTGGTACCGAGGGTAAATAGGGTAACATCCAACAAAACGGTAGACTGAACTTTTGCTCCTAGTGGTAAATGGATTGGGTTGGTCGTGGTTCAAGGCCAGGTCACTGAGCTTCCGTAAGAGAGTTCAACACAAACGGTATTAAAAAGTTTTTAACATACCATTAACTATGTTGCAGCTACCTTTGGTGGCCGCATGGTCTAAAGTTTGGTCCGCAGGGTCATATCAAGTGGTCCGTAGGATCTCAGGAAGTTTAGTATTAACAGTCAATTAAAGAAAGTCGTTAATATATAATACTTAATTTGAAATGCAAAAGATTAAATACCAAATGTACATTATTCTGTGTTTATTTTCTCTGTAGACACAAGTCTATAGAAAAGGAAGTCTGTATCAACCAAAAATCAACAAATTTTATCAATTATATAATTTTAAATATTTAAAGATAGTAAAAAAAAACCATTAAATCAATTTAATTGTCACTGCCCGTCCCCCTCCTTACCCATTATTTATTTGTCAATCTGTCAGGATAGCCTACCAAAGGTGGGAGTTTTGTCTGGTAGAAGCGTTTAAAATAGTAAAACTCGTTGTTTTGATGGGTTTATTGAAGGATAAAGAACATAATGTGATGTAAATAGTGATTTGGTAGAATACAGCAAAAGCTATAGCCCAAGCTACAGTAGCCCCATGGCTTCTTTGGTGCTGACTGACAGCTCACAGCTGACAGCTAAAAGCTTTGAAAAGTTACCAAACCAAATTATGTATCCCTACACCTAACTATACTATCTACAAAAACATGTGTTTAGCAGCTGTCACTTCTGACGGTCAAAATTCAGGTATATACCTAAAAGTTGACTGTCAAAAGTCAGCTGTGAGCTGTCAGTCAGCACCAAAGAAGCCATTGGGCTACTGTAATCATTCTAGCAAACAGTCCTTGACTATGTCTCTATCGGTGAACTACTCCACCTCATCCTGGAAAAAATAACACAAGTCCTACCTCGATAGCCCTTGCGTCAACTATCAAAAGCCTCTTTACATTCTCCAAAGGCTCTCCGGAAACAAGAACCGCTTGCCCTCATTTAGTGTTTGCTTATAGCTTAAGAAATGTGTCATACTTACTGATGTATTGCTAAATATAATTTACTGGTATGTAAATACACAAAAGAAAAGCTGGCTTTCAAAACAAAACTATTTGTAAACTTATTGTGGACTATTCAGAATAGCTTGACTGATTCAGGCTTTCATTATTACGAGGGAGCTGTGTCTCTTAAGTAATATACCTATAACCCAATGCTACTAGACATTGACATAATTATATATATTTTATCAATATTTAATTCATAAACCCGATTATTTTATTGTTTTAGAAGTATCGTTAAATGCTATTACCTAAAACAAAATTGCCTAAAAATGATGTTTATCATGAATTATTTTCAACCCAAAACTTGAATAAACAGTTGTCTAAGGTGTCGCTGTCCCAATATGTTTGATCCTATATGTTTTTCAACGCTATCTCCTTGCAAATGTATGTACTATACTCCTAAACTCAACCTAGCCTCATTCCTAACACATTAACAGAGTTACAGTAACCCCATCGCTTCTTTGGTGCTGACTGACAGCTGCTAAACACATGTTTTTGTAGATCATATGGTTCGGCGTAGGTATACAAAATTTGGTCTGGTAACTTTTCAAAGTCGTCAGCTGTCAGCTGTAGTAGACTACACATTCAGATAACCTGGTCAGTTAGTAATACGCACCAATATTAAACAACAAATTGCTTAACTATTTTGTATTTTACTTTGATATTTTATTTATCTCAGAAACATATTTAAAATTTTCGCGTCTGTGGGCACGTGGACTAAGCATTAAGCTCACTAAGTTTGGTTTATCAGCAATAGGGAGGTCAAGGTTCAAATCCAGGATTGTTTTAATAAGGGTAGGTTTTAATAAACTGTTTCCTATTGCAAATGATGTAACATTTCCTTGATAGTGTATTTAACGTTGTTCACGTGATTTTAGGTTAGTGACAAACCAAAAAGGAGTTCAAAAACAATTTCTCTTTATTGAAATCTATTAATTAATCTTAAACAATCTGTTGTATGCTGTTGTTTACTCTATACTGTTTTAATTAATATTCATTCCAGAGCCTTCTCTAGAGTCTTCGCTTTTTCCACACTTGATTCCACACTATTAATGCACTCAAAAAACTAAGTTGAGTAGAAAAGTTTAATTTGTTTGAGTGGTGTCATATATTCTTTCGAAGAAAGGGATTAGAGAGAATAATTACTAAATGGTCATTGGCCACAGACTGTCATTCAATGTCCTGTAGCTCCTGTCGTATTAATACAACTCAGAATACTGTCTTCCCTTGCCCCACTCAAAGGCATTAACACCTAAGCCAGGTCAATGAGTACAGTGACTGTTAAGATCAGCCTTCCACATTCCATACTTTTAGTCGAGCTTCATGGTACCTAAACAAGAACTCATAGAATCGGTGTATTCAAGCTTAAACAACGAAAAAATTAAATGTTTAAAGAATTATGATGTTAGAATGACATTTCTTACTGAAAGTTTCAATTTTTCTGTACACTAAAACCGAAAATGAGGGTTCATTATAAACGAATTTATTAACACACATTGAAATGTATGTGGGTTGGTAACATTGAATTAATTTCTGTGTAGCCAAATGTTCTCTACAACCGAGTTCACTAAAACCAGAGTTGGCTGTTGATGTTAGTAAGTAAAGTATTTTATACACAAATTAAAGAATGGAATAAGTACCTTATATCGATAACCTACATCAGGTATTTATAAAGTTCTACTTGTCTGTTATACGGGAGAAGTTTCTCTTTGAATCATCGTAAATACTCTTGAGCTTTTTTTTGTGTGTGCTTTTTAGTCACGATAACTAGTATCCCTGAAAGCCAATCTTGTAGTTCCCGTGATATATCGTTTGCCTTCAGTGTTTACTTTAGGAAAAGAAAAGAGCTCTAAACCTATACCTCTCCCGCGACTATCCAAACTCTTCTTTGAAATAAACTTTGGTTTATAAACTCTCATAAACATTTTCATCATCGTACCCTATCTTTCTAACATACAATCTTTGCATACTCTTTTCTTTCTTGCGCCGTGCGTCTAGCCTCTGTTCTGGTTGCCTCTCTTCTGTATTTCAGTAGTTGGATATGGTTTTTAGCCCACCCCCTTAACCCCACCTTTTTAAGCCACTCCATCCCTTCCACTTTATAAATTCAACCCTTCTCATATACCAACTAAACCTCCGACCCCTATGATGACTATGAGCTATGGACGAACACTTCCCACAAAGCAGTCTATCCATCATCAGAAATGCAAAAGCCGACGAACCGGGTTGGGTTTAAAAGGTTTTCTCTTTGCTCTTAACCATAGAGATCCCAAGCAGTAAAGCAGAGAAGCGGTGGGGGGAGGAATACATACAGATAATAAGTGTATGTATGTATGTGTGTGTGTGTGTACGTGAGTAAGAGAGAGAAATAGAAAGAGGGGAGCGTTGGCTAGAGGGAGACAAGACTTTAACAAAAACAAATTTAAGAGACTAAAAAAAAAGTATAGCGATGTAAGGTATGATGATTTGGAAAGGTGGATGAAGAAACAATTTCAACAAATTTCACATGCCACGTGACAAATATTGTGAAGTTGCATCTCTCTGTGTAGAATTTAAAAATGTATTGCTCAAGAGCAGATAAGTTTTGGACGAAATTGATTAAGGTAAAACTTATGTTGAAAGAAAAAAAGCAAATAGACTTTATGATGATCGCATTGAGTAGGTGCTAATTCACAAACGTATAAGCTTGAAGCGATATATTAATCTTCACAAATGCGCTCTTGTCTATTTAAGCCTTTTTCACATTTGGGTCATGAAATTTTATTAATGCTCTTAACTCGTTTTGCTTTGTTTTTAATTTGCGTAATCTTATACTCTCAGCTCTAGGTCCGTGTTCCCTTTAAATGTATTTTCAGGTATGGTTTTAAATTAATATGTAATAGGATTATGTTAAAAAGGAAATTTCTTCTAAAGATTTTTTTTTACGTTTTGAAGCAACCATCTCGTAATATATATACGAGTAACTGTTTTACTAACGTAACTGAGCCACTTTACAACCTTTTTTTTCATTCTTTTCTCTATATATAGTCATAAACTTTCTTTATTTAGCACAATCTGGGTTCGACTCGAGATCAGGATGCACAAACTGGGTTTATAAATGCACTTGATTGATTTTCACAACCAAAGCTGTGTCTGATCGGCCCAGACCAAACTCGCGAGCTGTTTAGAGATGTATTTTGACTATTACCTGAAGGAAGCTCATGATCTGCTTGCGAGCTATTCAGAGCTCAACCGGATTTAGCTCTAATGATGTAAACATCAATGGAGGTGCTCGTGAGCTTCTATTTGCCACATTTGCTGACTGGACGTGTTGAGGGCTTGGGGATTTATTACATAAAATGTAGTATTTTTAAAAGTGTTTTAAGCTAACTTTTCTTCTCTATTGTCTTCAGTTAATTCATCTTACCTTAATTTAGATTTATATCTGGATGTTATAGGGCAATCAATACCTGGGCGATACGTTTTTATTTTTAACTTAGCCCTCAAATTAAGGGTAGTTTATTGATGAGGGATTTTTTTTATTCCAATTTTTTTTCGAAAATAGCTCAAACAATTTTGTTTAAAATGGATATCTTGAGAGTGTTTGACCTCCCAAATAACCCTTTATATTTGATTTTTCGGTAAAAATTTGTTAAAGGATAGTTTACTGAGTGATTTTGAGAAAATTCAAAATATTTTGAAAACAGCTATCTCTAAGTAGTGATATATTCCTTGCTTTCATTCAATTTATAAAATACGTATCCACTAATTAATCCTTAATATTTAATCTCGTTGTAATTATATATAACGAATTTACAGGCACATTTTGGATACATAAGTGTTTGCTTACTTTTTCGGTATTTACTTTATTATTCAAACTGGCTGACACTGTTAATATAGAAAGCGGCAAACAAGCTATCAGTTTAATTTAAAAATGTATCTTCAACTTTGGCTTCGATTTTACTTTGTATGTTTCAGGCTTTGCTTTACATTTAAAAATTGCTCTTCGTAAACATGTACGTAACTTTAGATTTTGTTAAATTATTTTGACATTACTCGTTATCTGTGACAAAATCTTTAACATAAATAAAAAGAATATGTTTGATTTATTTTTGAGTTAATATACCAGCATTCACCTGGTAAAATGGTGGAAATTCATAACGGGGAAAGCTGTATTCAGTAAGGTTGGTCATGAATTAAAACTCATCTTTTCAAGTCGACTGAGTTGAACACTGTGGTTTATGCGCGAATAGAACTTAGGTTGATTTTGTCTTGTACTATGTTTGAAAATCACCAGTGACTTTTAGTTTTATAGATATTGTGTACAATTTAGCAATTTTAATTTGATCTTGTGTAAGTTATATAAAAAGTCCATAAATATATTTCTCATTTGTTTAAAATTTAAATTAATAATTTTATATATTACAAGATATAAGCGGATAGCTGCCAGTACGAACAAGAGTGTGTAGTGCTGATAATTTTCTTATCGGAAATGACGCAGAGGAAATATTGAGGATGGAAATACTGAAGAGAAGCCTGGGTTTTGATATGTTAAGGGGGCCACGCCAGTAAGTAATAAATTGCCACGCAGACGTTCAGCTCTAATGCAAAATTTAATTCTACGTTGTGTCATTTTAAAATATGACTTAGGCCAAATTTAGTCAAAAGCTTCCAACTGAGTTCTTTTTTCTCAATGGCCTTATAGTTTGAATTTTATTAATATAAAAAAGTATGCGAAAATGTAACATTAGCTCATGTTCAACGTATTTTTAGTCATACTTATGAGACTAGACTTCATGAAAAAGAGCTCTTATTTTTAGCAGTCTTCTAACAAATACATTAGTTTTTTTTCATAGGCCCAAAACATATCATTTTAAAATATCTTAGAACTAGCAGTGAACTTTGCTCTTTTTCTTGAGATAAGAAGTTTCCTAGTTTTATTTCCTCTCTTTCTTAGGGACATGGTAAAATATAGTTTTAGGTGAGGGCTGAAAGGGAATATAGGTCTTGACATAATAGAGTAGTATTTCCAAAAAACAACACAGACCATTGTATTTTTAGCCTGACAGAAATTGATAATTTCTCGATGATTAAGGTGACAGCATTAACAAATAATTTTACAAAATAAAATAACTACACTACTTTCGTATGTTGTGAATACGATTTTGACTCTCCTCGCTATTTTCGTACATTAATTTAAAACACACACTCTTGTCTAGGAGAACCAAACAATCTTTATTTTCTGGGATATAGCTGCCACTTTTCAATTCGTTACTATAGAATAATACCAACATATAACTATCACGAGTAAAATACTAATTTTTTGATCAAGTCTTTGCTGAAAACTGTGTAAAAATTCCTGTGGGAGAGTTTTCAGTTAGCACGTGTCCCACCTCCCCCCCTTCCCCGAGGCAATCAAACATTGATTTGCGTCGTGACAATATTCCTCACCCTCTCTACCCACAATTTTTTCACTGGTTTCGCTCTGCCGTCACCCCTTTCTCTATGGACTTTCAGCCTTTCATGTTCGCGTTGCCCCTGGCCTTCATTTTGTGACCTATCGTCCTGGAAATTTCTCGTACCACGAAACCCTGCTGGGTGTAAAACACAACGGATCATTGGACAATATGGGATAACTTGATTGTTGTCATCTTATCGATGTTTCTAAACATACTATATATAATATGTATCATGGATGTTTCAAATTTTAATTTAACCTGAGAATATCCATCGTGATTGTCCCAAGGGTTGAGTGATTGGCTCACCCAAGAAACCGGTTTTTTTCCCCACTGGATGCGATGGGTTGTTTTTACCACATTTAATAATCTTCCCTACTCCTCTAGATATTTATATAATATCTATTGTTTTTCATACAAGATATTTACACACACATATAAATTATATAATTCTTTGGTCTGACATGCACTAAGTAGTTAGTGCCCCAGTGTGGCAAGACAGTACTATGACTCGTTAATGTATCTATCAATCACGCATTGAGTAATTAGTGCCTTTATCTGACATGAATGAAGTAATTAGTACTCTGGTCCGACATGAATGAAGTAGTTAGTGTCTTGGCTCAACACGCATGGTGTAGTTTGTGCCTTTGTACGCAATTCACGGAGAAGCTAGTGCCGTGGTTTAAGCATGCTTGATATAACTTATGTTTTGGTACGATGTGTACGGAGAAGTTAGTGACTCAGTTAAACACGCATGGTGTAGTTTGTGGCTAGTGTACGCCATTCACGGAGAAGCTAGTGCCGTGGTTTTAGCACGCTTGATATAACTTATGTTTTGGTACGATGTGTACGGAGAAGTTAGTGACTCAATTAAACACGCGTGGTGTAGTTTGTGCCTTTGTATGCCATTCACGGAGAAGCTAGTGCCGTGGTCTTAGCACGCTTGATATAACTTATGTTTTGGTACGATGTGTATGGAGAAGTTAGTGACTCGGATCAACACGCGTGGTGTAGTTTGTGCCTTTGTACGCCATTTACGGAGAGGCTAGTGCCTTGGTTTTAGCACGCTTGATATAGTTCATGTTTTTGTACGATGTGTACGGAGAAGTTAGTGACTCGGCTCAACACGCGTGGTGTAGTTTATACCCTGATACGATAGGCCTATGTATGGAGAAGCTGTTGCCTTCATAATCATAGCTGTGGAAGAAATCTTCGAGGTAAACTATGGTGTTGTTTGTTCATTTTCCACGTCCATCCTCATCTTATATGTAGATCATTCAACCATCACAATTTTACTGCACGATTTTAACAAGTAATATATAAATAAAAGCTATTAATAGGGATTTAAGGATTTCAAACCATTGTATTTCACGAGTTATAAGGAGTCAAACTTGCTATTATATGCTTTTCGCGTACCATTGGTAAGATCAAGTAATTAATGTATGGGGCTTAAATTTGGCATGACTAGATATTAATATGAGCTGTATACAATGAAATATTTATAATATTGATAATATTATATTACAGATATTAATATATTAATAATTTATACTATTTTAATACTAATAGTATTAATATTATAGACTATATTAACGCTAATAGTATTAATATTATAGGCTATATTAACGCTAATAGTATTAATATTATAAATAATGCAATTTACCCCTTTGTCCCCTGTATCCTTTAAATATTTTAACCTCCATTAAATTTCTTTAACTATCCCATGGATGAAGTAGCTTAAAGAAAATAAAGTCCTAAACAAATAATAGCAATTACAGGGTAATATTTTTAAGTAAAATTTTTGGAACAATGATTTCTAGGGAAAGACTTAAAAATACTTTGAGTATAATAATGAAGTATTAACGTATATTATGTTCTACAGCAAACCCAACGTTAATGACACATTCAACCACAAAGCGCTGCAGTGGATACCTGAGTGTGATAAGAGAAACAGAATCGCCATTATTGTTTTATTGATAATGTTTTTGGTCGTTAATGTCCTTCAGAATATTTTTAGCACTGCGTCTTACTACTCGTTCAAGTTATATGCTTATGAACTAAATACGCTAATGGTTTTACGGATTAGAAAGATTATATTTAGAAGAAGTGTACCCATATTTTCGTGGAGGAAGAATGGAGAGCTATTTTGGCAAAACCACCCTCAGTACACCTTATCGAGACTCGAACCTCAATCTCCCTGTCATCAGAAGTCATGAAGCCACCGAAGAGGGTTTCGGAGAAATTAAACTCAAGTGCGAACTTTAAAATGTTTGGTTATCTATAGATCGCATTCGATCCATTTAAATAGCTGTAGATTTTCCTTTGAAAATTTTACAAAATCTCGTATTTCTACCTCCAACCCTTTCCCGACTCCCAAAACCACGTCTCTACTGGCCACGCAGCCGTCGATCCTGACTTGGTACTTGTTCATCACGATCCTCCGTCTCTCCTGTATTTTCTGGAATCGAATTACACCCAAACTCGCTGGGGTTTATGTTTGTACTTGGATGTGTTTCTAAAAGGATGCCTCGAGAATCTTAATGAAGGGCTGGTTGAAAGGATCGCGTTTCACCTTTCCTTGGTCCGTCGAGGGCGAGGGGATGGAAGGGTGGGTGGGTTGGAAGCTAGCATTTCTCCCAATGTTGCCAATAAACTAATGTCAAATTTTTTCATTTAAAAAAAATAAGAACCCTCTATTTTAATTTCAAAATCAGCCTATTTTGTTTAAAAAAAAATGTTAGTCAATTATTTATTTGAGATATTTAACGTGCACTTTATTAACTAATTGATTATATCAACACACGAGAATTTCTATGAGCGAGCGCGAAAGGGCTGTAATAATACGTATTTTTCTCGCCTCCTATGGGCATCAATTATAATAATATGTGATCAATCACCCCGCTTTGGGCGTCGATTGAAACACTGCGGTTTAATTCCCTGATATAATGCTGTGGTGATGTACAGGTTGTCTAAAGCTCCGTGATCGAGCGCCTATCATCACTTTACGGAAAATATACCGTTTAACCAGCTGTCTATAGCTCCGTGTTCGAGCACTAATTAAATCGGTATATTAATAAAATTGAAGAAAGAGAAATGTTGATGGATGTTATTTCACACACGGTTTATTTAAATTACACCTGTAAATTACTTGTACATATTTCAATTAAATGTTTTATATTACTGCACACTTGTGATACTGATGTGATTTATATTTTATAATGTGTTAGACTGTGACTGACTTGTGCGTGAGCGAGATCTCGGTGTAGATGTTTGGATCCCGGAGATCTTCCTCATGCCTTAAACATACGCACAATGGTTTATATATAACATATCCCTTGCCTTTCTCTCCTCTCATCAACAGTGTAAAATCTAACTAGTAGAAAGAGTCCTGGCGACAGGTTTTGTGAAGGCTAGCTTCTTATTGGTATAGAGAATTGGCGTCTTTGGCCAAATACTATGAAGTTGTTCCTTTTAACAAGAAACAACGCAGTTGCTCTTTTACCAGGAAAGATGGTATAAAAAATATACTTTAGGGGTGAAATCCTTTTCACATAGTTTCTGAGAAGCTTATGTTTCTTCATGGATGAATCTTAAAAGGATACTCTACCTATATTGCTTTAAAGAAAAATTTACCTTCATCCATGACTTTTTACATAATTTAGATTAATCCGAACCAATACATTACAGGGCCTGCACATTTTACCGGGAAAGGTATTTTCACATACCCTCCAGGGTTCTTTTACATTCCACAATTTACATAGAACCGATGGATTTAATTTCCCACCGAAGGAAGTTGTTCTACGGATTTTTATCACTCAAGAAAAATCCACCGACCCCAGCTAGGTTTGAATTCACGAACATCGGGTCTTAAGGTGAGAACTTTACCCCAAAACCACCGAGTTCAACATTATTGACATTGTTTTAAAGCGAAGTACATTTTTTTTGTATCGCATATGTACTAATAACGATAATGTGCTAGAGGGGATGAAGGTTGAATTAAGAGGAATTTTTACCTATATTTGCGTGAAAGGGGATTGGAAAAACATTTAGGTAAAACCGACTTCAGTATGTCTACATTCGACCGGGAATTGAACCCCAATATCTCCGTTATCAACAATCGAGTCTATTCTGAGGGTGACCATTCGACCAGCAACCATTAAAGTTACTATTCCTTCTGATAAAATAAACATTATTTCATCTCTGTAAAAGGTGAAGGGGTGAGGGCTATGGGAAGAGCTGATCTCACCAAGAAACCCCGCCCCCGATATTTGTTTGGACTTTCTTAAAACTAGATGAAATAATAATAAAGAGATATATTGAATGAATAAAATCATATCAATAATAGGTAGTGTATCCCTGGCACGCCTCTTCATTGCTGACTAGAGCCTAGGACTGACGGTAAAACCGTTGAGGATCCCACCAACCTTCGGGTTGAGTAATATTAATAACTTACATACATATCTTATGCAATTGCATGAATATTTCAGACATTTCCTGGTAAACTGTAAAACTACAAAATAAATATACTTTCTTTTTTTAATTTATGTTATCAATGTTACCTTAAACCAAAGACTCAAAAAAGTAAAATTTCTAATGAGTTATGGTAGAAACTCCTCCAAGACATGAAAGTTTAAGGTATCACCCCTCCTTTATCCACCAAGAGCAAAGGTAATCCGAGTTAATCCGGAATTTTCACATCCGGGTAAGCCCGGCTTTAGAACAAGATGTCTTAATATAAGGTAAAGCTTCCTCGGGAGATGTCGAATTATTTAACAACCCTCAGATTACACATATCAGAAATACACAGAGGCAGATAATACCCTTCGTCACTACCTACTACTTAAAAAGCACCATCACTTTAGTTTTTTGTACGTACAAATATTCAAATAATTAATTCAAAAATTACTCTTCTTTTTATTACTGTACTGTATAAACATCGAGTTGGGGATGGATGGGTTAAAAAAAAAGACTCGGGAAGAGCTAAGCTGATTAATTATTAAAATACTTCGTTAGCCGTAAAAAAAAGGTTACGCAACATAAGGTGTACATAAAATATTTAAACAACCAGGATGATAGAGTTGAAGGGTTTCGAGTTTGTTGTAGATGGGGGAAGGGAATAAGGGGGTGGTGGTTCTGGGCCTCTGACGTCACGAGCTGACGTCACAAACATGGCGGACGAGCGCAAAAGCATAGGAACCGGGGGATGCTGCTGTCATCGATCGCAGGCCGAGCAGGGCACTGCAACTACTGTGTGTGTATGCGTGCTTGCGTGCTTCTGTGTGTGTGTGTGTGTGTGTGTCCTGGCCCGGGAATATAGGCTACCCCATCTCCATCCCTCCCGACCTCCTCCCCCCTCGCTTCCCATAAAAGTTCTATACCTACCCCAACTCTGCTCCAACTCTCTTTATCTCTGTCGTCACTCATCTCCAGTCGATTGTTTAATTGTTTCCTCTCTATCTACGGTGCGTTTTGCTCCCTTACATCTTTATTTTGTCTTTGCCACCAACCCTCTCTTTTTTATTATTAATTTATTTCCTAATTTCGTAGATCTCAATGGATTATTTCTCGCAAATATTATCATAGTGATGGTTGTGATAAAAATAATATATTTTTACAATGGATATAGAAATATGAATTAATAAATAAAAACAGTAATTAAAGAGTTCAAAATACTAACTTGTAGTTAAATAAACCTCCGTAGTTAAATATTTGGAATATCGTGTATTGGAGTCAATCTAAATATCATTACCACGAAATCAGTTTAAATTATTTCTTATCAAAAAAGATAAAAAAAATATATAATTGTTTGGAAATAGTGTATGTATCTAATCATATTGATACTTAAGACTTCACTCTATAACTTATTGGCTCCAAGCTCATTTAAAATCTTTTAAAATATTGAGACGCACAATTTTAAAAGAATATATCTTCAGCGCAACCAAAATTAAAATTACAAAAACCACGGAGATATAATTTTCAATCATATTCTACGTGATAGTAAAGAGGTTGAGTTAATTATCATAAATAGTTATACACGATATTAATTATTTAAATCGATATTTTACAATCCTAAGCAGGGTTAGACTCCAACTTTTTTCTCCGGGACCATCGTAACCCCTTGATAGCCTACAATAGTTTATATCCTAGTTTTTAAAATAAATTATAAATCTCACCGAGTCTTGCTACCCGTGAGAGCTCCCCAAATTACACAAGTGGGGTAGCTATGTTGAGATTAAATGTACCCTTAATTGTATGAGGGGGTAGGGAGAAACCATTTTTGAAAAACTACCAAAAGTATGACTGTCCAGAATTCAAATCCTGATTTCCGCCGTCACCAACAAACCAAACCAAACCAAAACAAACATGACCTTAAGCCCACGTGTTCACCGATACTTGTTTTAATTATTATAAATTGCTTATATAGTTATTATATGAACGAAATTAAAATTTTCCAAAGAAATTGCTTATCTACTAAAGGCTGGCGCACATTTGTCCATACCGCATCGTATCACTCCACACCGGCTCTGAAAATATTGTCAATTCTAGTTTCAACCCCCGGCCCCTTTCTGCCTTACCCCCGAATTACCATCCACAATAAACTAGATATAAGATAATCACGAGGATATAAATTGTTGAGTATTTTTTAAGAAGAATGCACTTGCTAAAGTTTAGTGTAAAATGAATTTATATATATTTAAAAGAGTTCTCAAAAATTTAAATCTGAAAGGTCAGTGCACACAGAGGCAACAACTATAGCGTTCTCCTCATTAGATGGATCCATGGCTGCTTATGGTCTAGAGTAGAGGAGGTAAAAAGCTGGGAAAGGTAATCAACTTAGAAAGGAACCGATGATCTAAAGAATATTAAGAAAATATATAAAATGACCTAATAATTTTAAATAATTACTCAAAGTTTCAAAAAATGACCTAAAAATATGAACAAAAACTCGTAATAAATACACACGGCTAAATCAAACACGCATTTTACAAATGTAAAATTAAACTAAAAGCCTTTTAACAACTATACCCTTGCATAATGCTAAATATTACATATATTTATTAATATCTGCTTCTGGATTAATAGCTACCCCCTTCCAACGCAACCCTTTCTAAAATAGCTGCAGTGTTTCACAACAAATGTTACGACCAAATAAGCAAAGAGGGTACAAAGTCCATTGCTTACAATGTCTTCTTATTCAGACAATTGTGTGATTAAATAAAGTATGTTTAAACATTCATGCATCTATGAAATATCGATAGTATCTAAATATACTTATTCAACATTGATGCCTTAAAATTATTCAAAAATGCCTAAACATGCTTTAAAATGACTCAAAATGACGCAAGACACTAAAATATTACCTTAAATTAAAAATGACAAAAAAATAAATAATAATTTTCTGCGACAAGAGGCTCATGACCAGAGCTAATGTAGTAGAGCCTTGTTTGTGACGAACCAAAATAAGGATGTCATGTCACAAAAATACGGGCCCTGATTATGAGCGTTGCGCGATATCTATCACACGCACATGTCTGAAATTCTAATAGTTAGTAGCTCCTCTACACTAATGTGTACACCTAAAAAGAGGATTTCTAGATTTTTTTATTATTTTCTTTAATTAGCTAAAAACCTGGTCAAAAGCGAAGCACTCTAATAACATGTCTACCAAGCAACGCCGAGTACTTGAGCTACTCTACAACAAAGTAAGATGCAGTAGAAATATATTCTGCGCCAAGATTTGTACGACAGATATAATACGTGCGAAACAAAAGGTGTAAAAAAGTTGTGTATTCAATTAAAAAGTTTCAAACCTAATCTGCTAAGCAATAATTCTGGAAGTTAAATAAGAATAGTAAAAGTTACACATCAAATAAAAAAAAAAAAAA
>CABFOV010000650.1:0-26539 GCA_902141375.1 Timema poppense
ATCTGTATCTTTGTTTTGATAATTATATTAAACATACAAGTTACAGGGAATAAAACAGGAACAAATAGAAACATTACCCAGTAGCAGACGAGGTCAACCCACTTTGGTGGCGGCGTGGTCTAACATGTTACTCTCGTGTTGGACTGGGAGATACGAGTATGATCCCAGTCAGGCGCACTCAGTTTTTTCTCTCTCTAAGTTTTTTCCACTTCCTCTCACTCAGTTAAAACATCTTAATTCCTAAACCATTAGTGTAATTAGTACCTATGTGTATAACCTGGACGGGTAGTAAAAACACTGCTAAAAAAAAGTTTCAAGTTTTAGTTTATTTTTTTGTGCAACATCTTGACTACCTGTTATGTGTTTTAACACACAGGAAATAAAATGAAATTAATGATATCCAAACTTTACACATCTTTACTAACAATAGAAGACATTGTTCTTTTGCCCGCAGGGAAAAAAAAGAGGCATCCACCGCACTATTATAATATTTAGGGATGGCATTCAAATCCACAAAAAATGTTTTTTTAAAGCGCCAATACTGCCTACGGCAGTTAATCCCCCTATTTAATTTTGGGACAAACTTAAAAACCAGATCCCAGGCCAGTAATTTAACACTTGAATGAATGAATGTCATGATGAAATAATTATAAGATTTTTTAAAAGGTATTTTACTACTATTCATTTATTTTTCTATTTCCTCTGAGGTTCATAATTTTTTCCAAGACTCCCCAACTAATAATATTCATGATTTATATGACAAATCAAAGTGGTTTCTAGCTTCAAAAAATATTTCCTTCCATCAACTAGTGATAAAAAAAAAGTGCATGCTTCATTTGACTATTGTGACTCATATTTTGACCAAATTCAAATATTAAAAATCTTAGCCTTAGATTTTCTATACATCACTGTACCACTGGAAGAAGGTACAGGAAAGATGATGAGAAAGACATAAAAGCTGCAAATGGACAAAAATCTATTGTTACCCCCTGGATTCAACGTTACTAACGATTATCAACACGCCCACAAGTCCACCTCTAGAAAATAATTATTAGATGAATGGGTTATTAGTAAAAAATAAAAAAAGTACTACTTTAAATCATTTCTTTAGTTGTATTTTATACTTTATTTCCAAGATGACAAACATTTCCTAATTGTACACAAATTTGTCAATCATTGACACAACAAAGATACACGACATCTGCTAAGATTCAACTAAATACTTATAGTAGGCATCTCTTTAACTATAAGAAATACATCTTGAAAATTGAAATCATAAAAATAATATTGTCATGTCAATAGACACACCATAGACACTTACTAGACACCAACTGTGTATATTTAAATTATTATTATTATTATTATAACTACTTCTCATGGACACGCTAAGACTATTAGGGACGTGCGAGGTCACTAAACTTTTTACTTGGCTTCAAAACGAGCATCAGCTCCAAATTAGATTTGAAAAAAATTCTGGCTTAGACAAATATGAAACTTCGTTAATAAATATACTCAAATTTAGTCCAATATTGTCAATATCAGCAGTTATGTACATCACAACTCAATATTAATTAAAAAATTATCTAAAGTAATTGAAATGTGGGATGTAATAACTTGATTTATCAGATTTGAACGAAATCTAACAAACAATTGTGAAATTAAACATTTTAAAAACTATTTAAGTGCATAAAGTTATATAAATAACCACACTTTAATGTTTTAATTTTAAATAAACAATTTTAGTGGAGTATGAATTGAATATAATGCTAATTATATTTTATCTAATCGAATCCCATGCTTAAAAAAATAAGATTGACTAATTTGTTATTAAAATAGATTCAGATTGAAATCAAGAAGATTTATTTTAGACTTACTATAATGTTTTGAATTGAATGTGTGTTGAAAATTTTTGATATCTCAAGTTTCTCAATCCAATCCAATAAAAATATATTAAAAAAATTTTTAAACATGATTTTAGATAAAAAAAAAAAGAAGTCAATGTACTAACCTCAAAAGATAAAACATCAAATAAATATCACACTAATTTTTTCAATCATCTAACAAAAAGTTGGATCTTTTAAATACAAAATATTCTATCACATGAATACACACCACATCATTTCTTGAAGACCCAGAGCTCAAGTTAATTTCTCTATTCACTCTACTACTCAATTGCTTTGTGGTGTTGTATTGACAGCAGTTGCGGCTCGTAATTAAAATTAGCGGGGGTGCTGCTCCAGAATTTTTTTTAGCCTTTGTTTTAAAATTGTTTAAAAGGAAAAAACATGTATTTAAAGAAAATTTATTCAGAAACTTGATAAAATTTTAACAAAAAAAGCTTTTTTACCTACTTTAACTTAAATTGTTACAGTTCAAGCTTGATCTATTAATTTAAAAATAAAATCCTTTCTTCTTGTTTTAATTTATGCAAAAAGTTCAATAATTTTCTCCTTGATACATGGATGGCAATTGAGGAAATTTATCTCCATTGAAAGTACTGCAAGCGCATTTAGTCTTTCCGAATTCATAGTGCTTCTTAAAAAAGTTTTTATTCTTTTCAATGTTGACAAGCAGCGCTCTGCCTCTGAGTAGTCATGGGAATTGTAGATAAAGATTTTTATCAGTTTCGTAATTTCACTAAAAACATCTAGATTATTTTCAAAGATAAATTTCCGCAGCTCAATTAATTTGCTATATTCATGAATATCAGTCCTACAATAGAATACTTTTAGTTCAGTTTCAAGCTTTCCTTTGTCAATCATGGGATAAGCTTCAGTGGTCAGTTCTATCTCTCTTTCTGTGGTCCGTATGTTGAAATTCCACCTTGTAGAGGGTGGAAGTGGAATGCTGACGTCCATATCTTTCTTGAGAATGGTCACACATTGTGGTGGTCTTGAGAAGACTGATGGAATAGCCAGAATGTTAGAGAAAACAATTCTTGCGTTTCATGTAATACTTGCTGCATTTCTCATTATTAAAGTTGATGTGCATTACTATAAACTGCTTTAATTTTAGCTTGAACTCCTGCTTTTTTGCCTTTCATGACATTTGCACCATCAAATGTCTGAGCTATCAGTTTTTGTCCATTTCCTTTATGGATTATGTCCAATTGTTCTAAAATACGTTTCAATATGCCATCTGCAGTTTCATTTTCTGGAATAAAGGATCCCCAAAAACGCTCAAACATTTCTCCATTCAATACGTACCGTAGAACAAGGACCATTTGAGTGTTTTCCGAAACATATGTTGTGTCATCAGCCATGACAGCTACAAAGGAATCTTTTCTAATTTCCGTCCTTATCTCCTCATGGTATATGTGTAGCAGGCAGTCAAGTATCTCATTCTGAATGGTCTTAGAAACACCTTTGAAGACTGCACTGGTGTCTAGGTGATTTTTCAAATCTGAATCTAATTTAGACGCAAAATTTACTAATCTCCTAAACACCTCTGGATTTACCGAATTGTCTTTTTCATCGTGTCCACGTAAGGGAATTTCAAAGTTTCCACAAAAGTAAACGCAGTCTATTATTTCGGACAAAATTTCATGGTTCTTTTTAACTTTTATATAACGCTCATTGTGTGCCTCACTAAGTTTCTCCTCGATACTTACGGTTTCTAAACGTGACAGTGAAACAACATTATCAACATGCTTCTTTGACCATGTTATTCTTTATGTTGCGTGAGTCTAGCCCCTTTTCAGCAGTACAGTATGAATCAATTGTCTTAAATGTTTAATACATTTTAAGTCATATAGGTAGGTGTTAATGATAAGAGAAAAAAAATCACAATTAATTGATGCAGTGCTACACGTCAAATATTTTTTGGTTGTTCAAGGTACTTTGTAAATAAAGTTATGATACATACTAACATCAAACACCTAAAGTTTTTATATGAAGGAAGAAAACAAGGGGGTGGAACCAACCAACTACTCCCCCCCCCTCTTCCCCACAAAAAGAAATTAAAATAGTTAATATCTCTAATAAAGAATACCCATTTTCAACAAAATATAAATAAATCCTATAATCAACACACCCACCTGGATAGTGCAGAGTTTGTGTTTAAATGTCCACCCACCTGGATAGTGCAGAGTTTGTGTTTAAATGTCTTGTGATTTCCCTCATTTACCCATGTAAATTATATTTTGGTGATAAAATAAAGTTTTTTTGCAAATGTAAATGCATCTAACAATCTTTCCTGTGTCTTCTTCCACCTATCAAGGAAAAAAAAAAAAGTTACATAAACTGTAAAGTGTATATATAAATTTTAATATTTATTTTAGATTTAAAATTCAGAATTATACAAGATAGATGTCTGAAGCATCAAAAACTTTCGACACCAACAAACATTACAAAGTTATGTTAAAATGACAAATAATTGAACAATTTAATTCGGTAATATCCACATAATTTATCAATCAAGGTCAAAATCTGTTTAATATTTTTGCAATAAAAACCTTTCTAAGACATAGTATCTATATTTTTAGTAAAATTTTGTTCCAAACATTACTTTTCTTAATAAATATTTCAACTATAATTTAGCTTCAAATGAACTAAAGTGAAATTAGCACCATGTGCTCCTGTCCGGTGTTTTGACCAAGTTCTCAACTAAGAGACATATAGAGCTCATGCCAACGTAGACCTACATTTTCAACTTTAATAAACTAGAAATTAATCAAATCCGAATCTTTAATCTTCTTTTAATCCCTTATGCAAATTTGAATCCTCAATCTTTAAAAATATACTTTATGGTGTCTGGGATGGATGTGGGGAAAAGCCAGTGTATTTTCAGTTTTTTTTGGGTTAAAATAAAATATTGCTCCAGAACAAACATTTAAATTTCTTCACACGATGACCTCAAAATTTCTTGAATATTTGTCAAGTCTGTTCCAGAATTTAATAACTATTTCTCTTCATTTAAAAAGTCTCTCGTCTAATGATGAGATGAGAGATATTCAGGAGCCGTTGTTATCACCGTGTTAAGAAAATTAAACTCACATCTTCCCCTTTCCGCCGCCCCCTCCCCCTCCACCACAAGTCACCCCCAACATAGAGAACACTTATTTTAGTGAATTAAATGTGTTAAATGTTTTATCCTTTTTTTGTGAACTTGTCTCTCTCCCAACTAACCATATCTATTAATTCCTTTTACAAATTGTTTATAATAATTGTTATATTAAGACAAAGTCTCCATGAATGTATTCGAGATCCTTTTTAATTCCGTCAAAGTAAATTAGTTGTGATGACATAAAGTAAGCCTACTCCCATAAAAAAATGTCATGGCCTTAAGCAAATATTTTCTTTATTCAGTTAAAATAAATGTACGAAGTAATTATATCACACTGATCTTTAAGATAAACCTTATCGTTATTTTGCTCTTTTTAGTACATTTTATAAGTTTATTTGTACTATAACTCTTGTCAAGAATGTCTAGAAGCGCCTAAATAATAAGTTCAAACAAATTTGGTTGCTAATTGATTAGAAAAATAGAAAAGCATAAACAAACACGTTACATCTTTATAAGCGACAAGAAACACATTGATCTCTAAGGATGTACAAAGCTCTGTCTTGACGTTCAATATAATTCCGGCTTAGAAAGTTACAAAGCTTCGTCAATAAAAATATTAAGTCAATTTTCAATTTTTTAAGGTGTTACATTTTACAAACTAATGTTCATATGAATTGAAATTGTATGTTGTGATAGTTACTTGATCTATCAGATTAGAAGAAAAGAGAGTGTGAAGCTTCGAAACTTCTCAATAAATATATCGACAACTAAAATACTCTGTTCAATAATAGCCATTCTGAGCTGTTTTGAACATTACAAATTAATATTGAAACAATCTTAAGAAATTGAACTGCATGTTGTTGTATTAACTTGATTTGTTAAGTTGACACGAAATATTACAATCAATTGTGCACTAAAAAACATTTTCCAAATAATTTGTGTGCATTAAGTTTGATAAATAACCACAATATAATATTTTTTCATGTATAAAGCGACTAAGAGAAAATATTCAAACCTCTATTTGGCTTCGAGAATATTTCATATATTCAATTCGCTTAGAATTGAAAAAGTGGACTTCACACTACCGTAGAAGAAAATATTACAAACTGTGCAATAAACAACATTATGGGGTATTTTAGTGCATAAGGTTATATAAATAAATACAACATAATATTTATTCAAAGAATAAGAGAACCAAACCAAATATTTTCACAAGTTCACCTCGAATTGAAAAAGTGGACTTCACATACCCCTACCTTTCCCCACCGACAAATTTTACTAATTATATTAGTCTCATCATTATATAATAGTAATTATGAAATAGCAAATAGTTTATACTAGTTTTATATCTAATGCTATTAATATTTAATCATAAGTAGTTATTGGTTGAGAAGTGAAATACTAAGAAAGATATCAATTTTCAAATGAAGATAAGGAAAGAGACTTGCTGTGGGACATTTTTAGTGAAACTGAAAAGCACCCGAGCAACGAATTTGCTAACCACACAAATTCCTTTTGTCACCGACACTAAAATTATCCAAGTTCTTAAAACAAATATAAAATGTAAGATCACTCCACAATGTTCAGTAATTATATCTGGGTCCCCCCTGGCCCATGTTGTTACCCATACCGGTGCCGGCGCCAGACCTCCAGGTGCCGGTACCGGTACCCCAGGACTGTGTGGCGTTACCAGAGGTGTTGCCCCACCCCATCTGTCCACCGGCCCCACCGCCAGAACCCCAGCCTTGACCGGTGTTACCGTAGCCCCTCCATGTGTTGTTGTAGCCTGCGCCAGACATGTTGTACCCACCGTAACCACCCCCTCCGGCAGACGGCGGGCCTTGGAAACCGTACCCGTTACCTGGAACATTCCCGACTAGTTACACAACAAAACACAAATACTTGTGAAAGTAATAAGGGTGTGCGAAACTTCCGACTTTTCTTCTAATATTCGACTTTAATTCTACAGGTAAAATTCCAGTCTCAACAACTAAAAAACAAAAAATTGGACATTTGTGTTCAATTGTGTACATTTTGTTCATCTTGGGCAGTAGCAGACCTACCGCACATTGTTCCACTAGGGTATAGCTGATAAGATATGATCATAGTCTAATCCGTTAAAGAAAGACTTTTAGGTTTAACAATTAGTAAGAAGAAGTTGGACAGAGGTGAGGTCATTTATCTTGTTAGGTTCATCCTATTGTTATAATTTGTTCTGAGCCACTAATCGACAGAATTAGAGCTCTAAAACAAATCTCACTTCAAAAACAAAGTTTTTTTTAGGATTAGATGCTCGAATCTACTCAAGGATTCCAGGTCCTATTCCTATAATATTCAGGAGAAAAACCTGAAATAACTGACTTGTACGTAGGTAGTTATAAATTAATTTATCATTATTAAAACATATTTAAAGTATTTTAATGTATAAAGTTATATTAATAGCTACAATATAAGATTATTTTAATCATAAAAAAAACTATTCAAACTTCAATTCGGCTTTTGAGAATGTATTTTTATATATTCGAATAAAGTTTGCTTCAAATTGAAAAAGCGGACTCACATTAACACCTAGCAAATAACTTTTGGTACTTCTGAAATGTGAATCTAATGGTCTTGTTGTGTAATATATTACCTGCGGGATATCCAGAGTAGTTGCCGTAGTTTCCGCCCCATCCCCCGCCCCCTACGCCTCCACCGCCCCCACCCATGTTGGGACCCTTATCAAGAACTCCTGCTTTCTTGATCGCAGATACAATCACTTCTTCAAGCTTGACTGCAGCATTGGGGTCGACTGCCGCGCCCAGGGGAATCCCCTGCAGGCAGAGAAAGATTAGTATGTCCTCTCATGACAATAGGCTCATAATGAGAGTATTTCATGCGTTGTACCGGGTTTGATTCTTGGCCTTAGCTTTTACAGCAGAAGTATCATTATTAGTTAAAAAAATATTTTTTTTGTAACAGTACTGTAAATTGATTAATTTAATTCTTTTCTTTTTAAACTAAAGTTATGCTACTCAATGTTGATTCCTCAAACTGTACATGATTGAACCTCAAGCGCTCTATATATATATATATATATTATTAACCTGTAATTCCTTTGAAAAGAGAACTAAGGGTAAATAATAATAATGGCCACAAAGAAAAATGACCAAATTCTAAATATTTCTGTTTCATTTCAATAGTGGAACATTAATTAACTGAGATATGAGTGCTAAAAATGGAGGTATCGAAAGCCAAAACATTAAAATCAATTCAATATCCTTTTTATATGAGGTGAAAATCGAGGGCATATTGGACATCAAAAGAATAAAGGAGATGTAACGAGCTCTGTTTTATACTTGGTAAGATACTTTCTAAAGACTATTTACCTGGAGAGTCTGAGTTAGAGCCATTTGGATTCTGCTCCCGATTCCAGTCAAGCCTTGTCCTGGCCTGAAGACAAGAACACCATAAAAATAGATTTAATATAAGCAGCCAGACTTTATTGATTTTATAACAAATGGACACTCGAAGAACCTAAATTAATATTTTTAAATGCATTCACATCCTGATTATTTAATGTGCACTTTCTGATCCGACTGACTATATTAGTACATAACTTATAGAACAAACACAACATCCAGCCCCCAGCCATTAATTATCGTTGTGAAAGGGGAAACCCACATTTCACCAATGATAACATTTTCAGTCATGCCGGGAATCGAACACGGGACCCTTAACTCAGTAGATGAGCGTGTTACAGAATGAGATAGTGTCGGAATTTTAAGTTAGAAACATTCATTGAAAGTCACTAAACCTTTACTTAACTGCTAACAATCTGGAAGTTCTTGCTAACACTAAAAAAAGATAAAACATCCAAACTAAAGTTGGTCCAAATCCAGTATTTTAAGAATCTGAAACTTCAAACTCTGAAAATAAATATTGGAAAAAAATAATGAACAGAGGAAATATAATTATAGTAGAAATGTTAACATTCTTTCTTATAAACACTGGTTTAAATTAGGAGGGATAGGAGCCAGCACACTTACCTAGGGGATACTGGAGTAGAAATTGTTTAGAGAGAACACTAAAAACACACACAAACACATTTTCAAGGACAAGTTTTCAATGTCACTGACAGCTTCATCATGTCAAGAAAGTAGACTGATGTAGTGATGGGCACAATCAATAACAATAATTGGGAGTACTAGAGTAACTTTACTTGGACCTAGTTATTATTTTATTTTATCTTTTCTTACCAGCTTAGTGAGAATAAACCTTGTTAGCTGGACTGTTTACCCTGCTATTTCCATTTAAAAGGAATATTCCCTTAGAGCTTATTTTTCACCGACAGTTTCTTCTGCTACGCAAAATTGACTCTTTATGATTTAAATGTAGCGAGTGCATTTTCAATACAAAATACCCGCAGATGTAAGGTATACAATCAAAAAGCATGCTAACCAGGCGTATCACATTTCCGATTCTTTTTTAAAGTACTCGGTGAAAGTTACTCAATTCTTTTTACTCAACACCTCGGCAATCTTATTTCCACAATCGCATATAACGAACCTAATTATTGTATTTCTTAATTACTTTGATTATAATTTCTCCTTAATAAAATATGATTATTTATAAATTGAAACTAATTAAAGTTAAAAAAAAAAAACTTGTTTTCACTTTTAAAAAGGTACAATTATTATCAATTTATTGAACATGAATGTATAAAGAAAAGTTTATGTTACTTCTTAAAACCCATACTTTCATAGTGACTGTACATGCAAAGTGAAACCTGAAAATAAGGGACGGAGCTCACTGTCAGTGACGACTGCCAACTACATGAAAAATTGTGGACATGTTATTAATATTGAATTCCAATGCAAGACTCCCGAGTAATGTTGTCCAACTGATTGTCATGGGATGATTCGCTAAAAATTACTCTATTCTTATTAAAGAGAATCGATTAATTACTTGATTGTGCCCATCACTATAATGATGCTCTTTGTTGAACTGCGAGGTTAATTGTTCACAGCTGAATGTTTCAGTTATATCACTGTATAGATAGCAGCACTATGAATAATGTTATATTGAATGTAATCATTGAATAGATACCAGCACTATGAATATTATAATATTGAATCTAATAATAAGTGTGCTGGTAGGAAGGAGAGGAATTACCTAAGGTTGAGATTAGGGGCTTGCATATTGCTTTGTTCAGGGATTTGACCCCCTTGGTTGTGTAACGGTTATTAAAGTCACGACTACAGGCTTCTCTACTCTAGTATCACCTAGGTAAGTGTGCCGGCTATCCCTCCTAATTCAAACCATGATTTAGCCTAGTGCTCTATTCCAAATTTCTTATAACATTCATATACTCACTGGTCTGGAGGCTGGTTGTTAGCCAGTGCCCGCCTACCTGTTGTAGCGACTGTTGTTGAGCGCAGGAGCGTTCCCCCAACCTGCGTTCTTGCGTTTCCCAGACCGACCTTTCTCCCCACCTCCGGCGTTCTGGTTCGAGTCCCACCACTTGCGCTTTGACCCAGTCGCTGCGCCCTGGAATCAATCCAAAGTCGATATTTTTAAACTGTACATCAAAATATATTCTCTAAAAACAAATTATTGAATATGTAGGATTTTGAAGAGTATGCAAATATGGGTTTAAATAAAAAGTGCTCAAATGTATGCAACTGGATTTCTTCAAGATGGTCATAAAATTGAAATAAAATCATGACTTAGCCCTGATCAAACATTCTTATTTCTTTGGCTTCAACTTAATATATCAAAGTAATTTATTTTAAGAGTGCAAAAAGTACAATCATTCAATTCAGAGTGAGCTCGAGTCAGATATAATAAATATTCTTGAAGACCAAACAAAGTTTCAATATATATTTTTTATAAATTTTGCTTGAAAAAAATATTATATTCTGGTTATTTATAAAAGTGTATCAACTAAAATCATTTTGAAAATGTTTTATAGCATAAGTGTTACTAATAATTCATTTTTATCTTATAAATCTAGTTAATTACCACATTATTAGTTCAAGCTTTTTTTTTTTTAATTTCAATCATAATTTGTGATTTACATAATAGATCAGACTGGCAGAAATTGGACATATTATTATTATTAGCACCGCGTCTTACTACCCGTTTGGGTTATACGCACTTACGCTAATGTGTAATGGTAGGGTGATTGTGAGATGAAATGGAGGACCTACAGTTTAACGTGGAATCCGAACCACGGGGGAGGCCTGACATTCCCCCACATGAAAGTGGACATAAATCAAGTATTTTAGATGTCAACATTTTCAATGACAGCGCTTTGTAATCGTCAAAGTGTCCAAACTTTGCAGACCCCTTACATATTTCCAGTAGTTCTGAGACTTCTCCGGTGCTGTGATGGGAGGTCCTGGTTTCGGTGTGATCACCTCGGTGAGTCCTGGTAAGACCTTGGGCCGGGCAAGGACCACCACAACCTCGGAGTGAATAATACTAGGGGTGATATCTAGTGGGATCACCTGCAACCAACACAGTCGCTACAGTCTCACTTGCCCACGATCCCTAATGTTTATTGCCGGTACAAAGAGTTACAAGCTGTTATTATATGTGGAAAGAGGTTCAGGAAAGATGGATAGAAACAACACAGTCCACACTTTACGTTGCCGCCTACCAATGAAAAGTGATCATTACCGCTAGGTTAAATACTATCACAGCTCATAAGGAGGAGGTGTGAAACATTCAACGCAACTTCCTGAAAGAGCAAACCAAATAAACACAAGAGAGGAAAATGAAAGTGGTAAATTAATTTCTTTTTTTCTTCAGTTTGTGACTTTGGGTTTCCTCTTTTCAGAAGTTGTGTTCCTATTAGAACAAAACCTAGATCGAGGGACCGGGCGCTAACAACCAATTGTCCTTTTAAAAGCCGTATTTTGTCCGTACACTTGTGCGTGTTCCTATCCGTCTTTTCCGTTACTTCTTCCGAATATAGCGACAGAAATATGTACGTCACCTTGACAATGACGAAGGGAGTGCCTCCTTCTGGGTTGCACAGGGCTAGAATATTGCGGACACAATCCTTGTTCACCATCATCACGTATATAACCCTCTCTACGGCTTGCAAGTGCCGGATCAGTAACATCTCCACAGTGGCTGGAACATTACAACGTATTATGTAAATAACAACCTCGCGCTCCTATTTCAGGCCTTTGGAGCACGATCAAAGGAGAATATTAAAAGACCAATTTAAGGCGAGAAGACATTATTATGGCTTCCATGAATTTATATTTAAGTTAGTTTCCAGACTTCTAAGCCTGTATGAACACAAGAATTTCAGTATGAAATTTAATTCAAATCTTTTAATCACCAGTAATAGAGTTTGATTGAATACACTATTCTGCTAATCCAATCTTGGTAAATAGCTATAAACATAAGAGGTAATATAAATATAAAATAATAGATAATAGAAATAGTAACTAAAAGTTAACATTCATACATTCAGCTAAGTGTTGATTTCCCTAATAAAAAATTCTGGAATTTTGCACGAATATCCTCACAAATTAGAGGGTCCCATCCCTATTCATATTGAAAATGTTCCAAATTGAACATCTTAGAATAAAATTTTAGGCTATATACAGATATATTAATTGACTCAAATATAGAAATCAGTTCAGTGTCCAGCTAATGACTATCAAGTCAAAGTACGGAGCTATACACACTTCTTGCGTTGTTGCTCGTGTCGTTGAGCAACGCGCACACCCTCTTGTAGCCCTTCAACATGGTCTTGATGTGACTCGGCAAAGTATCAAAGTTGTTGCACTCCACAAACTGCATGTTCTCGATCTCGTTCAACTTGGCATTGCTCTTGGCTTGACCCAGGGATGTCCCCAACTTGTCCAGTTCAAAGACAGTCTTACAACGCTGGAGGGGACAAGGAACAACATCATTATACCTCGAATGATAGCAATTATTAACTACTTACACTTACTGTCCTATTTCCACATACTCATGTCAAGTCATGTGATCTGTAAGTGTCCCTTTTGAGACATATATCATTAATACAAATAGAATTATTTTTATAAACATTTTTGTACTTGTTTGGCTTAGACGCATACACTAATTATGTTGAATAGAAATAAGGTAAAATTTTAGAGGAACACTACGTTATTTGGTGGTGGTAATAATAATAATAATAATAAATTCAAACTCCCCCGTCCCTAACTCACCTTGGCTATGTACATCCCGATGATGCCGGTGCTGCAACCCAGTTCCACGACCCCGGTCTCGTCCGTCAGTTCCATCGCCTCGGCAATTGTCTCACACAGGAGGTTCACGCCGATGGGGTTCGACCAGAAGTATGTCTTGTTGAAGATTTGAACACGCAAACCGGCTGCCATTTCTTCCAAATACTCGGTACCATACATGTGCTTCACCAGAGCACGCGTGTGTCTAAAATAAGATTAAATAACTTTTACATGTTACTTTTGTAGGTGATGATGAAGGCAATAACAAATAACTTAAGTTAATGCCTTCACATTTTTTGTTGGCTGTAGTGTAAGAGTTGTTCAAGGTGTATGTGTTTCTAACGACTGGAGGAATGCCAGTATGTTATGGATGCATAGTTAGCAAATGCAATTATTATTATTAGGGTGGATGGAGCTTTGAGCAAGTGGATTGACAGTGAACAGGGTGTTTGACCAGGTTGCGTTAAGTCTCCATGAATAAGTGTATGGTATGCGGGATGCTCGGTGTACGGTGAGAGTGCTGTTATAAACAGATGATGATGTACTAATGGTTGAGAACGAAAGTGACTTTCATGATGCATTAAATCACTTGAAAGTGGTGACAGGCAGGATGAATTTTCATACAAACGTTTCCAAAACCAAGGTGAAAGATTTTGATGGAGACGAATCAGGAAATGATTGTCAGCTTTGTATAAAAGGGAAAATGGCAAGAGTTTATGTATCTGGTCAGAGTTTTCTGTAAAAAATGTTAAGATAGGTGTAGAAATCGACAAACGGGTGAATGAATCTCGGAGAGTATTTGGATGTGGGTGGATTATTGTTAAGATGGCAGTGTGGGGTTGGTTTGGGCATATTAAGATTAGTCTGGATACATTGATGAAGCAAATCTATAAAGGTAGGATGTGTGGATCAAAAGGAAGGGGTTGTAGACAAATTTGTAAAAAAGAGAAATATTAAGAGGTTTAAGAATAAAAGAGCACGAATGGCTTGGTGAGTGTGTGTTGTTTAAGTGAAGCAAGTATGAAAGGATAGGGAAGTGTGGAGAAAGTCAGTGAGGATGGATTAAGTACAGAGTTGTTTGAGTTATATGCACAGTTTCCTGCCATAAGACGTGATTAGGTGTGTAAACATGTTCTTACAACTAATTTAATCATGGTCAGTGCAAGGTGCTGAGAGAATAAGATGTTATTCATACAGTTGTAATATTTCAAAGTAATTAAAAGGGATCCTGTACAAGATATGAAAGAATGACTCTTGTATTGGGTTGTGAGCTGGTGTGTGATATATCAGTAAGGATAAGTGTATCTTAACCTCATCTATTAGCTCATGTAGGAATCAGATTAAAGAAGAGAATTCTTTTGTTTTGTCAAAGTGGGGAAATTTTATTTCTTTAACACATTTAAAGTAAGTTGAATTAAATTTGAATGAATGTTCTGATGACACTTGTGATATGATTACTAAGCTATATTATAATAATAATAAAAATATTATAAAACGTTAGAAAAACCAAGCATTTATGCTCTCACTTAAAACCGGTTTTATTTTTGTTAAAAAAATAAATTCACGGCTTCGTTTTACAGAACATATGCATTCACACAAGTGGAATTTAATTTTATAACAAGTTAATTTGTTTGTGTTACTTTAAACCATTTTATTTCGATACTTAGCAAATATTTCAAAAGTCTAAATGTGATACTTCCAGACCCAGGTTCAGACCTAAACAGACCTTTTCAAGTGGTCACAAGTATTTGGCATACATTCCTGGTATCACAACAACTATTGGTGAAACTTACCTTACCATCATATCATCCAACATAGAAGGTTTTGGTTTTGATTACACATTTATAACAAGTGTATGTTTGTATTTTTTTAAATGGATTAAGCTACTCATAAATTTAAAGTATCAAGCAACATCATCTAATAACTTTTATTCACCCAAATTGCTCAATATTGTTATCAAATAAAAAGTTCCCAAATCTAACAAAATTCCGTGTCTTAAACACCCAAAAAGAAGTAAAAATAAATATATCTGTGCAGGTGTGCATAATTAAAGTGTCAAATATATTTGATTTTAAAAAGGTATAAAATATGTTTTGTGAAATATATCCCCCACATTGGTACACCTGACTTTAAACTGAGATATTGTAGGAGGTTGACTCCATCTATCCCAGATATCATGCAGAGGCCGGGAGGTGGGGGAACCTACTGGTAAGAGGCCTTCATGTGGATAGAGACGATGTTGCAGTCGCTGCCTGCACCGCCCTCCCCAAAGTACTCCTCAAAGCGTGGCTTGAAGATGTCAAATTCTTTGTTGGCCTCTTCCTCGCCCTTGGTCCGAACCGTCACCAGGAGCATTATCTCTCCGGCGTAGTTTGAGCGGACCACCAGCGACAGCCAAAAACCGCTTTTATCCTGGTGGTTGTACAGTTCTTTGCCTGACGACAGCATGAAATGCTTCATGACCTGCGCAACAAGTCGAGCTGGCGTTAAAAGGGAGAGTGTGTGCGCTCGACAACGCACGGGCGAGGGCCGCGCGTGAAGAGGTCGACCAGTTGACCCTCATTAGTACACCCACGGAAAGTGTCCAGGCATGATATACTCGGACACTTTCCCTCAAAATATATGACGAGCAGAAAAACTTTGTTTTTCTCTGAAAAGAAACAAATTGGTTTACATCACATGAATGGGTCATGTTCTTACCAAGAGTTCGTAACTCAGCAGCCGGGTGGACGGCAACACTCCCTTCACACTTAGTGGCAGTGGCAAGTATTGTACTTTGCCACAAACACTTCACACACTCAAGGAGGGGAAATATTGTGACCTTGCGTACCCACTTCCCCAGAGTTCATCACAACATTATGTTTGTCGTGACATGATAGCTAATATCAGGGCTTTGCGAGGGGTCGGATGTCAAGCTTCGATGCGAGCTCTTCACCAAAACTCATGATCGAGATGGAAAGTTTTGTAGGGTCACCATTTTCAAACTTCCTCTTGATGTACGTACAAATGATTTTTTAAACTCAAATGGTAAGTATAGGTTATGTAATTAAGATAATATCAGCCGTTTCAGTTATACAAAATTAACATTGAAAATACGTATTGAATGTTTTAAACTATAGATATTTAAAACTTGTTTTAATATGTTATACAACAAAACTACAATTAATTAATATTGGTTATAGATTTATTTTAGTAAACCTGTCTAAAATCAGTGTTGTTTAAGATTATAGTAAATATTTTATCGAATACAAATCGTTCACAATTATTACATTAAGGATTAATCAATGTAATCTGAAACATTTCAAATAGCTAAATGCTTATGGTTCCTACTGTTTTCTTGTAATTGAAGCTATGGAGGCTTATTTTGGGGAAATATTAACTCGTTAAAATGTCTGAAATGTTTTCGGCAAATGTAATTGTAGTTTCTTAAAAGATATAAGAGTTGAAACCATTTTGATATTTTCTATTATATTTTTAATTTAAGTGTCGTAGATATTTTTTAATAGGGTTTTCAAAAGTGTTATCTATCATTTAAAAATCAATACATCAATTTGTTTTAATATTTTTTTTTTTTTCAAAAAATATTTACTAATTTTAAATATGATTGTCATTCTTATTTTAAGAACATGGTTTTCATACATTTTAAAAATCTCCCATTTTAAAGATGTGGTATTTTTTACATTTCATGTTTGTTTTGATTGGTGATATATTCAATTCACTATTTTAGTTTTAAAATAAACAAATATTAATTTTAACATTTAAAAATAATAAATATACTCAAACTCTTAAAAGTTTTCCGAAGTACTTGGCACGAATGAAAAAAACCTTAGCTCCAGACCCCTAGCTGTGAGATACTCTATTAGTGGTAATTTGTTTGTGTGTCTCAAGGTTATACTAAGAATGAAAACCCCTCACAGCTCAGCGTTGTCAGCGTGTATGAACGAGAACTGCTGTGCTTGATAAGTCTCCCGCTGAAATGACCTTGAAACACATTTCTTCCTGTAGCCGACTATAATAAGAGTTTGTGAATCCGGTTTATGTTTCGCTAAACCGTGTAGCCAGGGCAATGGTTTCCAACCTTTTGCAGGATTCAACCCCAAAATTACACAAGGGGGAAAGGTAAAATTGAGATGAAATGTACCCTTATTTGATGGAGGGAGTATTAACTACCCCAAGTACAGCTGGCCAAAATTAGGAATATTACAGACAAACCAAATCAAAAGCCCGGAACCTAAGCATTAAGCAATATTTATTTACTCAGCAATGTGTCTTACTACCCATTCGGGTTATACGCTTAAGTACCAATTATGCTAATGGATTAGGAATCGGGAAAGTTGAATTTAGAGGATGTGAACCCAAATTTGCGTGGAAGGAGAGTGGAAAACTATTTCACCCGACCGGGATTCGAACCTCAATCTTCCCACCCTCGGCAGTCTGGCTCAACACGACCAGCGCGTTAGCCAACTATGCCGCTGAGGCAGGTCCTAAGCAATAACATGACAGTTATTATATAGTTTAAACCCCTTACATTAATTTTATATTTAAATTTTGCATCTTAAAATGTGTGTAAAATGAAAACATGTCGCAAGAACCAGGTTGGAAACCACTATGCTACAGTATTACAACAGTTATAATTTTACGTTAACTGGAGGTTAGGATTGAAGAATCTTGCCCAACACATGTGGAATATGTCATGTTATATGAGGTAGACCAAGAAAGAGGTGGGTTTAGCAGATAACGAAGAATAGAAGGATGGAAGCAAATAAAAAGTGTGAACAGTGTAAATATAAAAACACAGGAAAAAGGACTATGTTTGATTCATAAAAGATCCCCAACACTCAAAGGATGTGTTGAGTACATTTCAATTTGCCGGCAACAAACCATCCTTTTTATGAATAGATGACGTTCTTTAACTTGGATTTATAATCTAAGAATTTAAAGTAAAGAAAATGACTAGAAATAAAAATTGACCAACCCTATTAAAGAGTTATTTCTTTCGCAACCATTTAAAAGAATTTAGCGTGCGGATATATTTTAGTTACATATGTTACTCTACTATGTTTGGAACTTCTAGAATGGATGTTTGCGTTAAGAAAAACATTGCCAAACAAAGAATAAAGATGGAGTTACAAACTAGATTTTAAAATATAACTAGTAAAATATATAGAAACTATGAGCAATATGAAAATTGGAAGAAAGACAAGTGTGGCTTATATTAGAGTATATACAACATGCAGTAGAGTTCCGACTCCGCAGTGGTCACATGATTATGTCCGGTGAGAACTGCTAAGGAAATTATCCGTGTTATTCAAATAAAGTAGGCTAGTTAGATCAGAGAATGTGAAGACTTCGGGACAAATAGAACTGAGAAACTTGGTGAATGAACATGGCGATAAGTGATCAGAGAAAAAAACCAGAAAAGAGTGAGAGAAATGATGTTTGGAAAAAGGTTAAGTGCTAGGAGACAGGGAAAACTCACGAAAAAAAATCTGAGTTTGAAAATGTTGGAAGCATATTTTTGTGTTGCACATTATCCTAGCTTGTGGTTTTCCAAGTTTGCCTAAATTCTGTTAACCTCGAATAATTGGGACCGTGCCGTGGTAAACAAAACTGACCACAAGTTAAAACCACCGACTATTAATTAAGTCCCAAGTAAAAATAAGAGATGGGTCGAATCACATATTTCTCGAATCTATATAATAAATTTTCTTTTGATTCTCATATACAACTACTTGAATCCTTAAAAGTATACCATTTAAGTGAAAATATTTAAAATTTAGCCCAAAAAAGATTGTGGCTTTATGCCACTGACAAATCATATTTTGTTTGCCATGTCTATACAATTTTGTGATGTTATTGTCTTAACTACACAGGTCTATGTAATTCCTTTTATCAATTGTTTGAAACTGTTACATCAGGTCGTCTTCATAGTTGTATTAGAGAAACTTTTTATTTTATTTGCGGAACTCAAATACAATTGGATTCGAGCGTAACACCTGTACAAACTAGTTATATATTCAAGCTCCCAAAGAGCCGGTAAACAGATGTAGAGTTAGTCAGAGAAGGTGATTAATATAACGGGCAAGGTGAGCTTGCGATCTGAAATTAAAGACATGTTATGAAAATCGAAGATCATACTTTTTCTAATATAAAGTGCTTTTGGTGTGTCCACATTATAGAACCAAACATTTTAAAATTCAAGGCAAAAAGGAATTATGTAATTATTTTTTCTGTCCGTCCATGTAAAGCAGTGAAGAAGTGAAGATTCGGAAGAGTCCACTGGGATTGTCCACAATCCTCTCATTCTAGTGGCTTAAAGTCCAGCTCGATTACTTACCTTAAGTCGGCTGGAAAAAACTCTTAAAGCTAACACTAAACACAGAAGAACGATGATTAGGGGTGTGCCAAGTATATGTTTTCAATCCAAAGCAAAAGAGAAATGAATTATATAAAATATTTTTGAGAGACCTGCAAGCTCAAATTTTTTTTCTTTAGTTTCTCTTGAAGCTTCAGAGTAGCGAGCAAAGACAAGCTTGGGTTGAATAAATATGTAATTTCAAAACATAATTATGTAAATGAAAGGTAAGTATAAGTAAATATTAAAAACAAAATGAATTAAGACTTGTATATTGAGTAAAATAATTTAAAAAACTAAAATTGCTTAAATTTATTTGATTTAAAAAATATAAGTCAATAAATATTACGATTAATAAAAAATTTACTGTAGTAACTGAAAAAATAATCATGATCCAATTTAATGTTCCAAAGAAAGATTATATATATTAAAAAAAGCATTGCTGAAAATACGGCGTGTCCCACCCCCTTTTACAACTTTAACACTAATGAAGAAATACAAGATATTGCGACAAAATTTGAACAGGAGTACGTTCCTTGTGTGAGAAATGAAAGAAATGTGTCTGTATGTAGTGTGGCGCCTAATTGTTGCGAAATGGATTAGTGATCCGCCACTCGTCACACGCCGGCATGGCTGAGACTCAGTCCTTTTTCGGCGACCGCGTCATCTAGGGACTTTGGCCACCACACTTACCTGGTTATTTCTAATTGGGATATCTGAAATGGAGAGCTTACCAAAACAAACCACGAACCCTAGACGCCTTGAAAGCAAACATCTACCAAGAAAATTCAGGAAGTGACAGCAGAGGCATTGGCAAGGACCTTCCATAATATGGTGCGCTCGGTACAATCCTGTCTGGACGCAAATGGTGGCTATTTCCAGCACATGTTATGATGTCATCACAGTTCTCACAAAATGAGGTAGGTCTGCTTCAAATTTTGTTGCAATATCTTCATTAGTGTTCGGTAGTGAGTGGGACACCGTGTGTGTTTGGACATAAATATTTAGCAAATTTAAAAAAAAAACACTCTTTAGTCTTTGTCTATCAGTAGTGGAGCTGTTCACTTGGTGTTGACCTCTTATCAGAGAGATAAACAGAAGCAGTAGTAATTGTTAAGATAAACTTGGTACAGTTTTGTATAAAAGTGTAGTTGATACCATCTTGCACTAAGTTATTTATGTTCCAAAATCACTACAGTGATACTTTTATTATCAGGGTTTGAATCTTTCTCGGGTTTTTACAATATGGTTTTCTTCTATATATATATATATATGTGTGTGTGTGCAACTGATGATACAATTCATTTAAATATAGCCTTCCTAATACCCAAAGCCATTCGGGTATAACCCGAATGGATAGTAAGACGAGTTAATATCTATTCAAACAACATTCTGGATCATTATGAAACGTTCTCTCTCGAGATACTTGAATTAAAAAAACTTGAGCGCACAAACCCCTAACTAAAATATTTTTAAAGATCCATAATTGTCAAAACCAGAATTTATTTTTGAATGGAGCCCGAACAATATTCTTAAACGAGGACAGACACATGCATCAGGGACAACACTCTTAAAGAACTACAAAGTCACATTTTATGAAACTAGATTTGTTCACTCGACCAGGACTCACAGGTGATGATTTGACATTGGGTAAACTCTGAGATAGGGGTGCTCAAAAATGGCAGTCACTTTAGAGTTCCATAATAAGTTATGATAGATGTTTTACAACATTTTCCAACACTTTGCTAAGAATCACAATAAACACACAACAATTAAAGATGGGTTGAACCCACTGAATTACGAATCCGAATGCAGTATACACATAAAATAATAAAATATATAAATAGCATAATAGAAAGTATAAATAGTAACTAAATGTTTACAATCTTTCTTGTAATCCATTCAATACAACATTTAGTGTAACATACATTTAGTTAAGTGTTAAATTACTGGTCTGGGGACTGGTTAAGTTTAAACTATCAATGTAATTGGTTCTGAACCACCAATCAGGTGTATTAGAGCTATAAAACAGATTTCACTTGAAAAATAGAAATTTCTTTTTGAAGATGTGCATCTCAGTAGATAAAAATTATACCTTACATCTTAAAATAATAAATTTACCTACCACAAAATGTAATTTCATTATTTTAGATTTTTTTCACACAAACATTAAATTGTACCTTCTTCCAAAAACAATCTGGAATTTTAATTTCGAATCAAAGCTAAAGTGAAGGAATATTCGAAGAGATAGTGAATATAAGGGTGTAGAAACAATTCCAAACCCTAGTGACCAGTGGTACCGGCCGGCAATCGAACCCAGGACCCCGATGCTCGTAGCCAAGTTGGCTTCCTTCGCTATCATTTACTTTACGTTAATGCACAGTGTATCTACAGTCACATCTCNTCACATCTCCGAGCCATTAGACCGTAATTCATTTTATTATCATTGGAATTGACAAAGAAAGTTAAAACATAAAAATTTAAAATAATATTAAAAAGATATAGAAAAACTAACCGCATTAATCAAGTTGGAAGGGATTAGGGTGTATTTGTTCCTTCAATTAAGGGAAAATGACAACCTGGAGACGGGAATCGAACCTGGGACACTTGGCTTTGCGACTGAGCCATGTCTTTTATATAGGCTCATATTTCATGGATCCCGAGGATAACCATCACATACCAGATTGTGATACACATGAATTAATGGATTTGTTTGCATTCCAAGAAGATTAATTTCCAGGCATGAATAATTTTATTCCTATCAAAGATTTTGTACCTTTGGGTTTCAGGGTTAGTCTATATTCCGGGGCAGCTTATATTTGATCCAATATGGTAAATATTATGTATAATTTCGAGCTCTTATTTTTTTACAAAAGAAGTCGAAATGTGTGAATTATGACCTTTGTTTATTAAAAAGTGAAAGTTTCTAAAGAGTAGAGGTATTGAGAAAAGTTTTTGTTAAAGATGTTTTATGATATAAAACTTGTTAAACTACAAAATTAAATTATAAATAGCGTACATTTCAACTATCACTATTTTATCAATTATATTTGAAATACACAAGTTATATTTAAGTTTTCTGAACAAACAATAAGACAATCTAAATCAAGCCCCATCCAAAATATCAAAATGAACTTTATTTTAGTACTCTATAAAATATACATGTACCTTAATGAATAATATTTTTTTTTACTTTCAAAGTTTTCTAAGTCTTGTGATCGGGTTTCAATTAGGGATTAACGGGAATGAATTTTTTATTTCGGAACGGGACGGGAAATGAGTAAAAATATCAGGATTCAGGATGGGAAATTCTTTAGAATAATCTATAATTTAAAATATATATATTTCTAAACTAATGTCATAAGACTTGTTAAAGCTATAATATTAAAACCAACTTCGATGGCTGCATGGTCTAAGGCATAGACTAGACTGCCGATGACGGGGATGGTTTTAATATTTAATTATTTGAATGGTGCAAAAAACACTAGAAAACAATGTTTGGCACCTCTTCAATCTGCTCTAAGTATGAAACTGCAAAATATTATCTGGGTTTGAAACCTCTTAAAAGTTAAAATGTTCTCTCTAGGTTTGACACCCCTCAAAGGTGATTGTTAAACACCCCTTATACTCTACCCCTTGCCTGGCTCTCCAACAACAAACATGCTGATCCCTCATATATGTCCGACCTTGGAACTCCTTAAAAATAAAGTATTTTTTTGTTAGAGAAGCTTTGTAATTGTTACAGCCGGAATTCTTTCGAATCTAGAATTAGTTAGTTATGTGTTCTAACCCTAATATTTTAATAAAGGTGATAAGATAAGGCAGTTTTTTCAATCTCACCTCCACTACTTTACGAACGTGCGGGGAGCGCACAACTCTTGATGTCACGTTGCTACCAAATGCTCGATAGCCCAGGTCCGCCTGACCTGTAGCATCATCAACACCTTAAAAACAAAGGTAATTTCGCTAATTAAATGTATATAATAAAGAGAGGAAAAACGGAACCAGAGGGCTATTTAAAATTAACATTGAAAAGCTAAGAAAAGTGTAGGTGTCACAGAAGCTCCACTAAACTACGACCAATGGTGGATTTAAAAAGATCAGTTAAACACTTACCGCTGAATGTCTGGTATCTGTCGGACAACGTCTCTGTCAGCGGGCAAGGCCGCAGTTTTTCCATCTTCCAAAGAAAACCTTCGGTCCGATCCTTCATTACAACGGTAATCTCACGCTCAAGGACCTGGCTCAAGGTGCGTAGAGAGTTGGTTGTAACTTGTTCCTTCCATTCAATCTGCATACAAAATAATAGATGTAATTACTAAAAACCGTAGTTCTCGTGGATTAGGAGTGTGACACACAGTTCTCGGGCCACTGACCTGTTTCTGATACTCCTCCTCTGATGTGGGCCCCCCGTCCTGCAGCGCGTCTTGTAAGAGGATCATGGGGTCAGTCTGCTCACTCCCCTCGAGCGAGCCCCCAGCGATAATCTCACCATCAGGAGTCTGCACACATGAATTAATAAATTAATATACCTACTGTTCGTGTATAAAATACATACGGCTACTGTTATTAAAAGGCTCTTTAATGACGTGTAGATAACAATTCGATTCTCGACAGTGTGTACTAAGATAGTTTTTATAATAAGGGCTTTCTATTCTGCCTGCATACAAATGAGGGTACACTCCCTCTAAATTCAACCTCCCTCACCTGTAACACCGCAGCATAATAAGTACATATGGGTTGTAAGATATGGTGATGGTGTTTGGAGATTGAAGCACTAACCTCTATTTGCAGCTTTAGTCCCAGAGGTGAGTCGGACAATATCTTGATAGCTTCGTCGAGGTGTTCCTTTGTGCTGAAACTGATTCCGACGTAAACACTGTTCCTAGGAGCCGGCACAAACTTCACGAGGCCCATTCCAATCACATTCTGGATCAGCAGTCGCAAATCCTACAACAAACAGACGACTGGCGTAAACATATCGGTAGTTGACCAACTTTACCAGTCATGAAATAAGACTATACACAATGCCAGGCCAACTCTGATTGGTCCCAGCTGTTCACAAAACAACCGAGGTTAATGAGAGAGAGGAAGTGGTGTCAGCCATTTAATAAAGTTCACGCTGCATAGGAATCCTGTGTTTTTGGGATCATGGATTAAGGCCTGGTAAGTTGCTCCATATTTGTTATCTCTTTGCGTCCAGTTTGTATTTATGATAATTGTTTATAACGTTAATGATTCGAAAACTAATATAACCGCTTAATAAGATAGTTATAACAGTAAATGCTAAAATAATATTCTTAACCTAACAATGTACAGGGTCAACTAATGGTTTATTTGATGTTTTACATTGTTTCATGTTCTAAAGGTTTAAAATAATATATTATGTTACCATTCACAACACACGCTGCGGATTATACCAATATGTCAATGCTTTCCAGTAACAATAACTGGATACCAGTTTTATAATTATGAAACACATCTTGTTCTTCATAATGCTATAGTTTATTTTCCCCAAATTAAAACATGCTAAAGTATTGTTGTTGAAAATACAATTGTAAGGAAAAGGGGAACCAAACCTACTGTGAAGTGTATCTAAGTAGCCAAAAGTATAATAAAAGCCATTATTTTCCTAAGTGCCTTCATTTTGTTATAGCCTGCCTTATTTTGACTCGCAAATAAACCTACGTGAAATTCCATTTGAAATGTATAGAATTGTGATAACCTACGTTAAGATTTTAACTTATGCCCTAAATTGGTTACAATCAACTACAAACAATGTTACAGAAAGATGTTTCAAAAATGGTGATTTTGTTTTGGTATCGTTCCCTGGAAAAAAAAGTCTATAATCACAAGTATGTTTATATTGTGAAAGAAATTTTTTACTGTGAAACTGAAGTTATGTATTTAATTCCTATTTATTAAGGTGGATTATTATTATTTAAGACAAATGACGAAGATGTTAGTGTAGTTGAGAATCATCAAATTTTGGAAAAACTTAAGACACCAGAAATATTAACATCTAGAGATAGAATTCAGTATAAAATTTCAAGGCCAATTATTCTATCATAAATAGCCTACAGCAAAATGTAGTCAAACAGTAAACACTGAGCAGTGAGGCCTAATTTCATATATAATGTTTCTTTGTTAATATCAAGTAATATAAAAAGTTCATTGTTTATCGTAAAGAGAGTAGGACTACCTTTTTATGTTCTCTTTCTATCGCATTGTATAGCTACATTTACAAAGTTATAAAGCTTAAATAAAACTACAGGTACTCTAGAATGTTCAAACTATATTTTGACTTTAATTTGAGGTATTTCAGCCTTAGCGCTCTTACTTTAAACCTAACTGGGGCTAAAATAGACAGGAAAAATGTCACAGACCAACAAATGGTAGGTATGTGTCTGGTCATTTACTGGAAATCAGTCATCAACTACTCAACTACTCAACTACTGGACGATTATGGCCGAAAATATACATTATTTTTTATTTATTACAGTATTGATTTATTCAATTTTCACATAAAGGGGGTGCCTACAGAAATAAATAAGCTACAATTTCTTGTGCAGTGTCGATTGTTACCGATTATATTGTGTTATAAAAAAATATTTGAAAATGGATTTTCCCCTTAAATGGTCAATTACTGGTAGGTTTACCCTGGTGTAGATAAACTGAACAACATGTAACTAAAGACGGGATGGAAGAAAACGCCTGTTAGGACCAGTACTTTTATGGCAAAAATTATTTTTGGACGCGATAAATAAAATATTTATCTAGTAGGTACTTATTCTTAGAACCTAGGAACTCAGAAGTTCATTTCTGCACTAACAACAGTACCCCGCCTATCTCTATGTTGAGCAAGTTCTATCCAGTCCACCACAGTTCATGAAGCTACTAGCCCTGACCTAGGGTGTATAAATGGCCCATCATGGCAACTACCATATTGGCCCAAAAATAGGCCGCA
>CABFOV010000650.1:26731-59070 GCA_902141375.1 Timema poppense
GGGGAATACCGGTAGGTGCCAACACCTAAAACTAAGTTACTTAAATATATAAAATCACTTTCAGAGAAAAAAAAAACCACACTATTTACACTTAAAATGATGTCACTCGGGAATGAAATAGTAAGTTAATCATACTAATAATGAGATCACTTGGGGGAAAAAAGGTAAGTTATTCATACTAATAATGAGATCACTTGGAAATTTAAAAAAAATATACACTTAAAATGTGATCGGTGAAAAAATAGGCTAAAAATGAGACAATTTGAGAGGAACGAAAAATAATTCATCACACACACTAAATTATTGTTCTCACAATATAACAAATGTTGACCAACATACCGAAACAAAATCTAACTCGAAATATTTAAGCTACTTTTACCAAAAGGCTATATTGCCGAAAGAATGCGCTGAAAAAACTAAATTTATTTTGGCAACCATTATTGCTCAAATATTGTATACATAAATAAGAGTCATTCTTCATCTGTTTTTAAATAATTTTGCGAACTGTCATGGTTTATTTATTTTTAGATAATTTTGCCAACTATCAAGGTTCTTCTATTTTTAAAAAGCAGTGGCTATTAACTTCGATATATATCAATCTAACAACATGCATATCCTATAGACACAAAATTCAATGTGTATTATCTAAGAGTGTGATTATATGCTGCACTAGAGTTTTACGAAAGCTGTTTCTTGGAAAAAAATGTGGCTTATTTTTGGGCCGATATGGTATAAGCCCTGACCTAGGGTATGTATGGCCTGTCATACCTTAATATATCGAGGATGAAGCCCCTTGACTCTTATGCAATGTGTGAAGCCCTTTTCGGCCAGACCCCAGCCAGTCTCCTTGGTGCCCTCGACGCCCGACTTGGACTTGTCTGCATCGTCCCCGCCAGCCTCTGCGCGTTTCTCCTGAACAGGGAAACAAAACAGTCAAACTTGAACACGTTAGAACTAGCCAAAGCCAGTTTGTCCAGACTATCCATTTGGAAATGTGCTCTTCGCTTACGGAAGGTCGCAAGCTTACCTTGACCGGTTACACTATTGCAAAGCTTATAAGAGGGGGCCATGGCGTGGACAGTCAAGTTAAAGACAAACTTTTCAAGGTAAGCAGTGTTTGTATGTATATAACCTTAGATAAGCAAAAAAAAAGAACTATGTTCTTGTTTGTGAGATTATAATATTCTTAGTATGTATACAATAAAATATAATAATAAGCAAGTATTCTCACTAATCCTAGTGAGGCAGTATCTAAACCTTTACTTTCTTACAAATCAGAAAATACAAACATAATTTTTGAAGTAAACAGCGATAAAAAATTTACTTTATTATTATTGTTATTTTATACATATTGATGATATTTAAAGTTATAGATACAATGTGGACTATAATCAAGGTTAATTTACTTTTCTTTACGTTAGCCCGTTTGATAGAACTTTCCAGAAATGTCGCTCTATGGGAAGATGGATTCCTAAGTCGGCAATAGGATAAATGAACTCTCACATTTTCTTCAGAATCATTTTGGGATTTAGTATGATATTAAAGAGAAAACATCACTGGTTAAAATAAAATCACTATGCGTGCGTAAAGTTCTATAAGCCTTGTTTAAACTTTCGGCTGGTGGCAATCATCCAGTGCAAGGAGGTTCCAGAATATTCTTACTCAACAAGACCAGCATCCAATTACAAGTGCCACTTACCGTTTTACAACTGCTGCCACGCCATTTCTTAAAGCCTAATAAATAGGCATATTTAAATTTGTGCATAATCAAATTTGTATTTTGATCTGTCGAACCTTCTTGTAAATTAGGCAATGAAACAACCAAATTTTGTTTATTTATGGTCATAATATTTAATACGCCACCCAAATAGTCCATACCATACAATAAATATTGTGTAACATCTCAAGCCAAAGTTTCCAACATGGTTGTGGATTCTGTTCGATCACAACCACCATTTTTAAGCCACTTCCAATTTTGTAAAGATTGTTTGAAATACCGACCCAGCGTGGTCGCTCACACTCGTTGGCTAGTGTGCTCAACAACACATATACGAACCAATATACCACTCATTCGACATTTTTACGCTTAGCTAAAAAGAATATTAATTTGTTTCCTTAAAAAAAGCTTTCACATTACTTGTGTTTTAAATACTTCATGTGGATCTTACTAATCGTCATTCTTGATCCTGGAGAAATATTACATCCAGGTGATAAAAACTACTAGCATGAAACCACAAAGCCTAGGTTAAGGCTGCTAGTGGGAACGAATGTTCAAACAAGAACACATGTCAAGGTACAAATCCAAATAAGCACAGCTTGAATAAAGCACTGTCACTTTTCTTCCCCCTCGGTGAAGACAGTAATCAACAGCGCTAACCAATCACCCCCGACCATAATCTCCAGAGGGTGGTATTAGCCCAAATTACCCCGCTAGGACCTTGAGGTACACTTAGACTAAGCTAGGCCTGCCCTTTCAAACACTAGTGTGTCATGAATGGGGAACCTGTCCCTATCATTGCACAGGCACCAATAACTGCATAGATGGTCAGTCAAAACGTACATAGACTAAATATTAATTATCAGTTTGATTTGAGTCCACTTATTAGGCAATAGTATTCTGGGACATTGCCATGCCTTAGCGTTTCTCCTAGAAAAATAAAAATCATAGCTCTGGACTTTCTGGCGACATCATCACAAGTCTTCATAATTCACCAGAAAAAACAAAAAGCCTAAATCTCAAGTTTAGGTTCCTGAATTCATGCGAGTGTCAGTCACAAAATAAGCTTTCTATCCAGTAAATACAACATGAATAACCCGCTCAACGTACCTTCCATATTTCCTGGGCTTGTCGAATCACATTGCGAGCCTCGTGGCGCATTTTTCTGAAGTTTTCAAGATTTTCTTGCGTGGCGTTTTTAGAAAAACTCCGCATGGCATTTCGACGGGCGTTAATAGCCCTACGGCACTCGAGTGTCCACCACGGTGGGGTCGGGCGATTCTCATTCTCAATGGTTGGCTTTTCCTCGTCCACTAAATCTTGCTCTTCTGCGAGCCCCTGTAATTTCAATAGCCTCTCTTCACCATCTTTTAATGTGCACTGTATTTTCAGTTACCTGGCACAGCACGCCCCAAATCTAACGGTAATTAGGTTAAATCACATAGTAATGGGGGGTCTGTGAAGCTTCGATTAATGTAAATATCGATTCAAATTTTATATTATTTGACTCACTGGCTTGATTCAAACCAAACAAGAAAAAAATTGATAGGGTTTTAGGCCGCCACAATGTGCCTAAAATATGTTAGTATATTTTTAACAACTATTCTTGTAAGGTAAAGCTTATTAATTACTATCATATTTATCTGCAGTTAAGTTTAAACCTTTTCAACAATACCGCCCATATAAAACCCTTGCATAGACTATATATAATTGGATCCTTGGATAATGTGTAGCGAGTGTGTTAACTTTGAGGACTGAAGATATATATTGAACTAGTTCAAAATCACAACAGATAGTGCTCTTTATATTTCACATGATAATTTATAGGAATAGGGTCATAAGTTCATTATATTTAACTAGGATATGATCGGTTCAAACTCAAAAAGGCCTGCTTGGCAGATGTTGTCCTGGTAATACCTCTAACCGGCCACTTACATGTCCATACTGCCAATCGTCAAGGATAATGAGCGCGCAAACGACCGAGAAGTAAGCCACTATGTTGTTTTCTTAGCAAACTAATGTTCATGTTATACGAGTATGGCTGGGTGATAGCCAAGCTAGGCTCAGGATAAACGTCGGATTAGACTCCATTATAAGTTTAGTGGTAAAGAGAAACATTTGCGGGTCGATGTTTCCCTCGTGTGAGAGAACGACATCAAACTAGGGGACATTAGATCCCAAAACAGAGCACAGCAAAGAGGGAAGACATTTGCAGTAAAAATAATAATACGGGTTGATGGAACCTTTGCCATATTATTTATAAACTGCCTACATTTTGTAAACTTCATATTGTTTACATTTACTAGTTGTCTTTGTGTGTGACTGCCCAACACGGCCAGTAAAATTAGTAATGTACACATTTCAAATTAGGAAAATTCAGCCATAAACGGTATTAATGACTATTTCATAAACTTTAAATTGAAAAATGACATCTGGACATAAATTTGACACCTTAACTCAGTCGGTAGAGAGTCTGTCAACTGTGCTAACTCCCGAGTTTGATTCCCAGCATGGCCGAAAACCGTATCATTGGTGAAATGTGAGTTTATCCTTTCACAATGATTAGTTAACGGACGGGGACTGGATGTTGTGTCTGTCCTCGTCTTAAGTCAAGCTATAAGGTATATGAAGCTATGACGGGCCTAGCAAAATGACGGTGGAAAATATGACCCAAGCCACAGGTTGGAAAAATTAATAGACGTAACAAAAAACACCATCCAGGTGTCATTTTTCAATTTTAAATAATTCGATATTTAGATGCAGCCATAACTGTAACTAAAAAATATATTAGCTTAGCTATTAAATAATCCATCAAGACTATTTTATAAGTTATAAAATGATGTCTACCAAATTATGTTTCAAACCACATTTCAGGCTTTAAGAGCGTGGGAGGGAGGGGGGACACACATAGCAAGAATGCCCAGACACTAATAAGTTGTAACCTCGTGATTCAGTTTTGTAAATTTAAGATCATTTTGAACAAAGTATAACCCAGAGTTTTGAAGTCAGAGCCATTTAAAATTTACAGACTCTGGCTTCAAAATAAAATATTTTAATAATATATAGTAGCTCTATCAATATATTGAAAAGTTTATTTAAATATAAATTCATGAAGTCATCTGTATCGGAGCATTTAATATAAACTAGCTACTTCTGAAGGAATCAAGAGTTGAAGTCGAAGGAGTCGAAGTCTTAAGGGTTGGCGCACCAACTTCAAAGCCCTGGTTTAAACACATACTATTCTTACCTGCACAATTAGATTGAAATATAATTTCATGAGCAAAGTCATTCAATGACTTTCAGGTGTTTACAATAAACTAATATTAGGGTTACACATCACTATTGTCAACTTGAACCTGTTCACATGCGCTCGGTGGCGAGCCCAATCCTCCAAATGGACCAACTCGGCCTTTCCTGGAGATGATCCAGTTTTGCGGGTGTTTGAATTGTCAGTGAATATGACTCCAACATGTGCAGTCAGCTCAAAATACAAATAACAGCTTCGGTGGCCACATGGTCTAAGACACTACTCTCGCAGCAGAGTGGACTGCCGATGAGCAGATTGTGGTTTGATCCTGGTCAAGTGTAATGAGGGTGGTTTTTTCCTTGATTTCCTCCTCCTCCTCCCTCTCTATGAAAATGTAGGTACACGTCCTCTAAATTCAACTATCCCCATCCCAAGTGTAATTGGTACATAAGCATATAGCCCGGATGGATAGTAAGCTAGTGTTATAAAAACATACAGATAGTCTAAAGATACAACAAGATTAATGACTGTACCTTACGTATCCTTATCAACTCTAGCAAAATCTGGAAAGATTAAACAACCAGTTCTTTTTTCTTGTCTTTGTTAAAATTTGAAAACAATTTTATTATTTTAATAAATACTTTGACATTTTGATGTCCTAAACGCAAAAACAGTTAAGCCCACGTATTTTTAAATCCTTGGCCAAATTTGGACTCAGATGGTAAGATATTTCAAAACGCAAGTTTTGTGTGGATTTAGGCATCTTAAATAAAGCGGCGCTAGCTTTGATAAATGTAACAAGAACTTTATTTCAATTCTATAATGCATTAAACATGAATAAAATTGTTACGTTCATTTTTCCCCAACTTTGAAAATTTTTAAATTCAAAATGGTGGAATGGAGATAATGACAAATCAAACTCATAGGTGTATTGGTAGGTGCCCTAGCGCCGTGTTTCTCAAACAATGTGCCGTGGCAGTGGTGTAGGTGTATTGGTAGGTGCCCTAGCGCCGTGTTTCACAAACAATGTGCCGTGGCAGTGGGGTAGGTGTATTGGTAGGTGCCCTAGCGCCGTGTTTTGCAAACAATGTGCCGTGGCAGTGGTATAGGTGTATTGGTAGGTGCCCTAGCGCCGTGTTTCGCAAACAATGTGTCGTGGCAGTGGTATAGGTGTATTGGTAGGTGCCCTAGCGCCGTGTTTCGCAAACAATGTGTCGTGGCAGTGGTGTAGGTGTATTGGTAAGTGCCCTAGCACAGTGTTTCTCAAACAATGTGCCGTGGCAGTGGTATAGGTGTATTGGTAGGAGCCCTAGCGCCGTGTTTTGCAAACAATGTGTCGTGGCAGTGGTATAGGTGTATTGGTAGGTGCCCTAGCGCCGTGTTTTGCAAACAATGTGTCGTGGCAGTGGTATAGGTGTATTGGTAGGTGCCCTAGCTCAGTGTTTCGCAAACAATGTGCCGTGGCAGTGGTATAGGTGTATTGTTAGGTGCCCTAGCACAGTGTTTCTCAAACAATGTGCCGTGGCAGTGGTATAGGTGTATTGGTAAGGTGCCCTATCACAGTGTTTCTCAAACAATGTGCCGTGGCAGTGGTGTAGATGTATTGTTAGGTGCCCTAGCACAGTGTTTCTCAAACAATGTGCCGTGGCAGTGGTATAGGTGTATTGGTAGGTGCCCTGGCGCAGTGTTTCTCAAACAATGTGCCGTGGCAGTGGTATAGGTGTATTGGTAGGTGCCCTAGCGCCGTGTTTCTCAAACAATGTGCCGTGGCAGTGGTATAGGTGTATTGGTAGGTGCCCTAGCGCAGTGTTTCTCAAACAATGTGCCAGTGGCAGTGGTATAGGTGTATTGGTAGGTGCCCTAGCACAGTGTTTCTCAAGCAATGTGCCGTGGCAGTGGTATAGGTGTATTGGTAGGTGCCCTAGCACAGTGTTTCTCAAACAATGTGCCGTGGCAGTGGTGTAGATGTGTAGTGAGGCCCAAGTTTAGGAATTAAGTTGGTAGAAGCTGCAACCATGTATTCTCTGTATTTCTCATTAGTAGAATACTTACTAATTACATCTGCATGGTGTCTACTCAACTTGACCAATGAAATTCCCAACTTTCCCCTGATCATTTCCTGAAATTCCCGACTAAAAAGTATGTCACATCCTTCTAGCTCCCTTCCTCCCCGACCTCATTTTTCCACTAATCTTTTTTAGTAATAATAAGTTTTAAAATTTAAATTTTTTTGAAATCGTATTAACATTGTTTATTAGGAGTAATAAAAATATACTACACTGCTATAAACAAAAAAAACTACAGGTTTGATAATATTATTATTTACTGATTTAATTATTATTATATTTCATATTTTGAGTAAAACAACATTTCCCCGGATTTTTGTTGTAATTTACCAAATTCCCAACTTATTCCCGTTTTTCCCAATCACTTCAAATTCCCGGCTAATTTTCGTTTTCCCTGATTTTCCCGAATGGTAGACACCCTGATCTGACAAAATCAAAAGCTTTTGCTTAAAGTTATGGTTTTTCCCAAATTACTAATGTTTTGAATGAAATGTTTTTAAATGTTAACTATAAGGGCACAGAAAAATAGCCCCGAAATATTATCTTGGAAGGTTTAAGTACTAGTTTAGGAAAAAAATTAGTCTGTGCTTTCTTAGTTACCATAAAATCGTTGGACTTGATGCATAATCCATTTTCTGCTGTCCAATACAAAACAATGAAAAGAAATTAGGCTTGTTTATGTGTAGGCCTACCTAAGAAGTTGGAGGAACCAGGGCTGTGGAATCGGTAGGTATGGTAAGCCTACGACTAACTCCTTTATTTTTCTGTCAGATTCAGACTCATTCAGAAATTGCTTTTAAGTATATTAATTAGTAATAAAAATTTACTGCAGTAAAATTCTTCAATACAGATGACTTCATGGGTCAGGGGTCGGCAACCTAGAGTGGCACGCGGAACGATTTTCAATGGCGTGTTGAGCGATTTGAATGAAAATAATATAAAACCTTTATCTTTAGTTAAAACTATTGATGTAATAATTTTAATAACGTATTTTATCTTTAGATGGTTCAATGATTTTGTTTCGAAATTTCAAAATAATGTCTTCAGAACTTAAATTTTGCAAAAACACATTTATAACTTTTGTAAGTATTCGATTTAGAAACATGTTATTGCATTTAAATTTTACAAGATCAACTCAAATTTGTTTTAATGGTTTTACTAGTTAGCTAGTATAAAAATATAAACGATTTGGGTGAACTTGAGTTGGTTGGCACGCTGAGCGACTTTGCAATATTATTTCAGAACAACACCACTAAACGGTTGCCATCATATTTCAATATCCTATCCCGTTAAGTTAGGCGGAATATTTCGAGCCATCGCATTAGAAATCAAGATGAATAATAATCTTAAATTATCAGAAAGTAGCGACTGACCTGTTCTGGCTCTGAAGTTTGAGCGGCGTCGGTAACTTCTGCCAGAGTCTTCATTTTCTCGGTCAATTCTTTCACTTTTTCAAGATCAGCTTCCAGATCAGCCCCGAGCTCAGTCCCAGAGTCCAGCTTTGCCATCAGTTCGTCCAACTCCTGTTTGATAGACGCCAACGTTTCCTCCTCACCCTCTTCTGGGCCGTCAATGACGGCTTCCTCCTTGGCGACAGGTTCCTCCGTGACGGTGGCCATCTTGTAACTTCTAGCCCGATAGCAAGGAGAATAAAAGTGTGATATGCCAACAGAATGTGTACTGTGAGCCAGTGATTAGGCTGAAGAATGTAATATTGTGATAGAGGCCTTGCATACAATCTCACACGTACACTATTAGTTGAGACACTGATTCGTGGTACAAATAAAATTCTGTTAGATAAAAAGTTGGACTTTGGTATAGTTAGTAGGTATATAAAACATTTAGATTGAATTGAAAATAATAACAACTCAACTTTTATTCAAGAGACCACTATAATAATTCAACATTTCATAACATCTATAATTGTAGAAGTGTAGGCTAACCATTCATAAAATGAGGTTTCCATGTTATAAAAAAAAATCATGCCTCATAAATAGATAGAACTGGTTGTAAAAACATATACAGGTGTTCGGTAAATTATAGCTCAAACTGCACATGGGGATAGTTTGTTTGAACCAAAAGTATTACCAAATCCCCATACACTTGCATCCGGTCAACTATAGTAATACTATTAAATTGTGTTCAAAGTTTCGACATACAGCACCAAGAGAGCAAAGCTGTGCAAGCATGCGTGTACAGCAGGTCGCATAGGGGTTAGGAGCACAGCACTACACACCTTGATAGCTTGGAGCATGACATCAGAACATACCACAATAGTAAACAACACACCAGTCCATATAGAAATGTCAACACGTTCTGAGGGTCATCATTAATGGTCCAACATCACAGAAAATGCTTGTCATTATTGCATGTGCAGTGCCGTAGGTTCATAGGTACAAATAATTTCAAACTCATTCTTTAGCCGGTGAAATAAGAGCGGGTTATTGTCTACGCATATTACCTATGTACTAATTACACTAATGAGATAGTGATGAAGGAGGTTGAGTTTAGCGGAGCTGTACCCAAATTAGTGAGGAGGGAAAGTGGAAAAACCTATAGGGGAAAAAAAACCTCAGTACACCTGGCCGAGATTCAAACCCCTATCTCCTGTCATCAGCCGTCTAGTCTATTGTGATAGTGAATCTTAAGAGCATGGAGTCACCAAAGCAGGTTTATAGTATAGTTAGGCCCTAAATCTGATTACCTTTGAAGCTGAAAATCTTTTAAGTTCGAGAGTGGAGCCTACCTAAAGATTTACTTCCAAATAAAATCCAGTAAACACTTAAAATTAAGCCAAATAAATTTTGATTTCCACCAAAACAGAGAGTTAATCTGCAAACAATTCAACTTAACATGAATATGGCTCAGAAATAAAATTTAGGTTTTCCGATACTTTACTGGCTTGAGCCTTATTTTCATTTTTCATTTATTCAAGATAGGCCTATTTAATATGCACTTCCTGAACCAATAGATTATATCGGCAGAGGATTTATAAGTCAACTTTAATCTAGAACAGACGCAACATTTAGTCCCCAGGCCGTTGATTCATCGCCATGAAAGGAAGAGTCCTCATTTCACCGTCCATATATTTTTCGGCCATGCCAGGAACCGAACCCAAAAGCCTTAGCTCAAAACATATTAATGACAGGGATGTGTCAGACTTCAGGATTATTAAGGGTGGCTCTAGGCGCTAGGATCTCCCCTATTAAGCCTAATGCAAGAAAAATAGCTCAGTCTTAATGGTTATAGTACCTAAACAAAGAGGGCAGAATTCTAGCCACTTTTCTCTTGTCGTATTTTAGTAAATGAACTGTTTTATCAATACAGGCAAGAATGTAAAATTTTCAAAGGTAGGGCCTATTAAATTTAATACTTGAAAAAAAGCTCAACATGATAGGGCCATCAAAAGTATTTTAATAGGTAGGGCTGCACAATATTTAATAATACTTTTTTAACCATCACAAACTAGCAAGACCTAACCTAATGATTTCAGCGCATCAAATTTTTATTTATCGATGCAATAAAGTTAAAGTAAAGTTAGGTTGGGATAGTTTTTATTTTTAATATATTTAGTATGAACCAAAATGTATCCAATTGAGCACTTAAATATCTCAGATGCGATTGTGAGTTTCCCAGTCGTGATCGAGGGAACGGCACACCAAATATAAGATATAAAAATTTAAGAAGCCGGTTGAATTTACGTGATTTATGTTTTTACAAGTTGGAGAATAAATTCTATTGAAATGTTTATTATGTTATCAATATAAACTTGTTATTGTGTAGTGATGAAAAAATAATTTAATCACTAGGCTTATAATATGTCAAAGAAAAAGTGTCCAAAATCCCGCCCTGTTTGTGTATTGTCCCTGTCAGTAGTATTTACAAATTTTGAGTCAACTTTGAATCATAATCTATATTTGTAGTGGGTAAGTAAATCTAACTAGGTAAATCTTTAGAGGGGGCAAATAGCATTCATTAATTTGATAGGGTATTTTGAAAGGCCCTGCCTAAGGCTTACTTTGGATTTTTTTAGTACCGTACCATCTAACAATTCAATAGAGTTATATGCTTTTAGGTGAAGTTAATAAATAAAAGTTGATCTGATCATTATTTTGGTTGAAATTATTTTGTTATTACAAATTGTATTTGCCACGGTCCATGTAATAACCGCCATTGCATATCTTAGTCGCCTTACAAATTAGCTTAATAGTATCAGAAAAGTAAAGCTATTTTATCGTCCATACAATCTTAACAAATACCTACGAATTAGGTAGTTTATAAAGTGCGAATGAATAAAAGTGAGGTATTACTCTTAATTTCAAAATAAGGGCTTGGCGTGGAACAACTAAATTAGTTTGTCTTTAAGGTATATTGAAAACAAATTCATTGTGAACCAACTAAGGTGAGCTTAAATTATTAGGCATATTAAATATAAGCAATTAATACTCACACAAAATACAATCTTTTTAACAAAAAACTGATTGAGAGATTATTCAAACACTAAAACAATTGGTGTAAAATTTACAACAAAATGCCGGATGATTTTGAATAACCTGATGATGCCGGAACCGGATGAAAGAACTATTATTTTATCTGACAATTAATTAATTAGATAGATAGATTTAAGCTATATTTTCGAGCTCTCGGTTAAACACAATTGTTTAAGAGAGAAGGGAACAGTCAGATATTATTTTTCTACTAATTAAATACAATACAAGGAGGTATTTTGGCTGTGTTCAATAATTTGAATGAACACATTAGAAATACATCAATGTATGTTTGTGTGTGTGTAACAACTCTCTTCTTACAAAGCTTATAATCCTTGTAATATTATTGTAAACCCACCCCCTCCCCAAATCCCTTAATATTTATAAGGTGAGGGAGACAGTAAATCAGGCGAGAGTGTTACCTGGTTGAACATAATAAATTTTATTGTAACCAAAACAATAATAGAATAATACAAACATTAAACTGTGCGTGAAGCGCACCTCTCCGTCCAGCAACGGAGTCAACTAGATCACAATGTAAGCAAACTCACAACCTCCTCAAGACGGTTACCAAACAACATTAAATGAAACCTATCAACAAAGTACAGTCCGGGATCTCAATGTTATGGTCTTTAGTTCCTTGGTTGCTTCACTTACTGGAATAGTTCCCATAACAAGAGGAATGGTATAACTGTAACTTCCGCGCAACAGTTATCCAACCTAGTATAGACATTTAAGTTCTCTAAAGACGCTCGTAACAAACGTGACGTAATAGTATCCCTGCCAGTCCCCAATGTAACAGTAAACTAAGTAACACATCAACTCTCGGTATTTGACTCGATAAACAAAGTCGAGTTCAAATACCGCTAAACTCGTGAAGCGAACACAAGGCTGGTTTCGAACCCGGGACCACAGACAATCTCTGGGCGCTCTGGTCATAAACCACTATTTACAAAAATATAAATTACAAGAAAGATTGGGCTCAGACCCCAAATTTAGGCGGTGACGAAAGCGACGGTCTCACTACATGCCGCGATAAACGCATAGCATTTGCAAGTTTAAATATAAAATAAATTAGTTATAAATTCCAAATGATAATTTTGACAGAGTTCCCCCCATGACGCCGAAATAGTAATTTTGATATGTAAGGTAATATTCCCCAAGACCTAGGTCGCCATCCTCACCTCTTATCCACAAGCCGGTGGGGTAGTAAGTGAAGACATGATCCCGGCATGGCCAATATATATACAAACATAATTCTCAGAAAGGGGGGGGGGGGAGACCAAAGGAATAGGAAGGCTGTAAACATCACAATCTAAGGAGAGAGGAGGTTCCAGAACGATATAGAAACGCCTCGACGCTACGCGTGGCCGGATGCGGAACTCTTCTTTCTTTTTTCTTCGGCTGGCTGGACACGTGTTCGAGCTTCGCTGTGGGCGCGGCGTTCAGTCTGTTAGTCATATCTTGCGAGAGCGGAGGCCGGTGATCGAGTTTGTTCCGTGTGTTGACCTTCCGAGAGCGGGTTCCCCGGGTTGGTGAGTGTTATTACGTGTAACTTGTTACATTATATAATAATTATTATAGGCCATTCTTTATATATATTGTGAGCGTGACCCTGAGTTTTAAATAGTTTAAAAGAAAGAATATAGACATACGAGTATTATCTAACTTAGGAGTGTCACTGTGTCTTATTTTCTTCTGAGATCTGAGTTTTCAGAAGGAAAACCAACTAACAGAGAAATTCTTGGGGAATAACGTTTTGAAACAAGTAAGGAAAGCAAAATATCTAGGTTTGACCATTGAAAGTTCACTATCCTGGAGCTCACATATAAACCATGTCATAAGAAAAATTAGCAGCCCAGTTGGGGTGCTAAAAAAAACTCTCCTACAAATTCACTCCAAACGTGTTAAAGCCCATCTACTTAGATCTGGTTAACTCGCATTTGTCTTACTTAAATGTGATCTGGAGTAATACTTTTAAAAGTAATTTAATACCACTAATAAGACTACAAAACACAGCACTAAAAATATTTTTAGACTGCCTAGCTATGAGAATGGCGACTTAAAAGATTGGGTATTTTAAATTAACTGAATCAATTTTTTTTAGATACGGTTATAATGGCATATAAACTTGAAAACAGCCTTGCTATTAGTAGCCTAAAAATTGGAGAAAACAAAAAGGGGAATTACTTTACAAGAAGTCGGAATAATTATTTGGATTCTATTCAATAAAGATTAAAGGACTAAAATTGTTCAATATTATACAACAGGAAATTAAGATGAAAAAAATTAGATCTTTTTAAAAAGGAGGTTAAACATAGATTCTGGAAACTCAGGTGAAACGGGTGAAACGTTATCTGTAATCTTGTAGAAACTGATATTATAATTGGAGCAGAATGTGTACCGTGTGTATGTATACTGTAGCCTACTTTTTTTTTTGTAAAAGTTATTTTTGTTGTATAAGCTTATGTTTAATTGCAGTTTTACTATCATAGGACTGAATGCATCTAAAATAATGTGGACAAATAATTTATACCCTGTAATAGACCTCACTTTCCTAAATGTATGTAACTAGCTAACGAAGGAACCACGGCTACATTACGATGTTTATATGCATACGAGACGATCTTGGCTCTATTTATAAACAACTTCTGAATAAATAAATAACTAATAAAAAGGTATTCCTGTACACTCATGTATATTATACTAACATTTTTAATTTTCCTGAAAAACTAGGAGTAAAAAGAGAGAGAGAAATTTACATTAATTGTGATAATCATTTAAATTATCATTCCACCAAAAAAATATCAAAGAACTTTTAATAAATAACATACTAATATTTGAATTAAATCTTTATTGAATATTTTAAAACACAATAAAGATAAAGAAAAGTAATTTATTTAAAGTTTCACAGGAGTGAAATGGAAAAGATAATGATCAGAAGGTAACAATAGTATATCATTGTTGAAAACAACACTTAAATTAATTTGAAGTTTAATGTTGGTATTCTCTTTATATTAAATCCAAAATATTTTCAACGATCATAACAGTATACCATTCCTTATCTTTTTATGTAACAAAACTCGAGAATCTCTCATTTAAAGAATTTTAATATATATATATATATATATATACAGTAGCCCCATGGATTCTTTGGTGCTGACTGACAGCTTTGAAAAGTTACCTGGCCAAATTATGTATCCCTACACTGAACCATATCATCTGCAAAAACATGTGTTTAGCAGCTGTCACTTCTGACCATCAAAATTTAGGTATATATCTAAATGTTGATTGTCAGAAGTCAGCTGTGAGCTGTCAGTCAACACAAAAGAAGCCATGGGGCTACTGTATATATATATTTAAAGAATTTTAATATATATATTTCAGTATTTGGATAACTCATTCACAAAATTTGTTTTTATTTAAATTAAGCAAGCATTTGAAATGAGGAAGGATAATTATTGTTAGTTGGGTTGAACTCACCAAAATTATTCTTGATGAAAAACAATAAGTTCATGTAATACTTCCCCTTGCTAGTTAAATATAATAATCAACTTGAATTTTAACAAACAAATTTGCACATCACTGTTGGACTAGGCCTTCTCCTAAAAACAATATAATTAGTTACTACTTAAATCCACCATATGCTATGGTATTTAAACAGGCGTTATGCAAAGAAATAACTGTTGATCATTAGAAAGTATTTTGAAGAAATAGATCTACTTTAATGTAGTGAAAAAAACACAGAATGTAATATATAAATTATATTTTTCTGTGTCTAGTATCAGTGTCTTCCGAATCTTGTGTACATAACGTTAAGATGAATAAAATTGTGCATTTTTGTTTGGTGCTACTCCTAGGATCTAAGAGAAAAACAATAATCAAAAAGAAAACATTTACCTCGGCTAATTCAGACAATGGTTCGACGACTCTCAATACTCGAGACCACTAGGGAATACTTATAATACAGCATGAACAATTTAAAATAAAAATGAATTGTTGAAATAAAATGTAATTTAGACTACAATAAAAATAAACGTATTAAATAACAATTATTGGAACTTTGGTGGATTTATTATTGTTTCCCTTTTTACCACATCCCAATCCTACCTATGGAATTCCGGATAGTTATAATTCTAATTTGACAAAAAAATAATGTTGTTGAAAAAAAAAGAGATAAAATTAAATGTTAATCAAATAGTCTTTCTTAAAGTTCTTACATGAATTCAAATTTTTGATAGAAGAAAAAAAATGTGAATTTAAAGCTGAAGAGTTAGCTTGACCTCACCAATGAAATAGTCCATATTGAAATAACACCAACTTCAGAAATTTATTTCAATTTAGTAATGCATTCTTCCATAATTTGAACAAAAATAAACAGTCTAGTTCTTGCACATACACTTAGCTTTCCATTTTGCTACTTGTACCTTAATTTACAACCATTAATTCACTTAATAATTTAAATTAAGAGCTCCACAAATTTGGATCTATGTCAGACCAACACCGAGGAAGAAGACCCAGTCTCCTACCGAAAGTCTTCCAAAATCAAATTTAAAAATGTTCTATTCTTTACTTCCAAGTCCAAAGAGAAAACTAATATATTAAAACAAAATATAAAATGTTGGCTATAGACTAAGAGATAAAAATCAAATAAAATGCAGGTTTAATATAAATATTGAACTATATGCCAATAAATGTGAACAATGTTTTCTCAGAGAATTAAATGTTTATTTTAATGTCAAAATTGAAAAGCGAGCTAGTTTGGAGTTATTTACATCTTGCTTTGTTTCTTCTTTTACAACCACGAGAGCCACAACCCACTTGTTTGACAGATCTACGCGTGCGTTGAAATGTATCATGGCTGACGTTCAAAATAAATAAAACAAGAGTCAAACTTCTTAGGAGGATAATTAATATAAGGACCTTTGATTCAGTTATAAGAAATAAAGTATATGAAATTTTAGTTAAGGTCGGGATACCCGAAAACTTGTCAAACTAAGTGGGGTTTGTTTGGATGAGGGTTAGATGTCACATCAGATAGGTAGGCCTACTTTCAAAACACATTATGGGTTGAAACAAGGAGATGCACTTTATCCATTTCTTTCCAAACCACTGGTAGCCTTAAGGTATTGCGAGTAGGAAAGGGTTGACATAAAATGATACAATGCAGCTAATATAATACACAGATGATTTAGCTTTATTGGACAATATTAAGAAAGTTGTTGGAAGAAATGGAAGTAGGGTATAGTAACGAAATAATTTTAGAAGTGAACGCTGAAAAGACTAAATATAAGATCATACATATATTGGGAAAGAAAATTTAGAGATTATTTTGAAAAACATATTATTTGACAGGGTTAACGAGTTTAAATATCTATAAAAATTTTTAAATAACAATAACAATTTTAGATTGGGTACTAAGAATATAATACAGTCGGGAAATGCATGTTATTACTTGGTCATTAAGTTGCTGACATCTCGCCTTCTTTATAGGAATGTAAAACTCACCCACCTCAGTGGCGTAGTTGGCTAATACGCTAGTCGTGTTGAGCTCGACTGCTGAGGACGGGGAGATCGAGGCTCGAATCACGGTCGAGTGAACTGGTGGTGGTTTTCCACTCTCCTTCCACCCAAATGCGGGTTCACTTCCTTTAATTCAACCTTCCCAATTCCTAACCCATTAGCATAATTAGTACTTAAAGCGTATAAACCGAACGAGTAGTAAGACGCGGTGCTAAATAATAATAATAATAAAAATAATGTAAAACTCAAAATATATAAAACAACTATCTCATTAGTTTATCTCTGTGAGAGCTATCGTATTATACCTTAAATGACGAAAAAAATTAGGGTGATCAAAATAAAAGTGCTTAAGACGATATTTTGTCCAAAATGGGATGAGGCTATTGGGGAGTGGAAGAGGTTGTACAATGATGAGCTACATACCCTGAACTCATCACAATACATTATAACAGTAGTCTCGTAGACACAGTGAACAGGACATGCAGCGCAAGTGGGAGAATCTAGAACCATGTTCAGGCTACTGACTGGCAAACCTAGTGGTTAGAGACCACCGGAAAGACCGGGACACGGAAAATATTAGAATGAACCTGATAAAAATAGGGTGTGCTGAAGAAGAATGGATATTACTAGCTCAAGATTGGGATTATTGAAGTGGACTGGATAGAACAAGCTCAAGATAGGGATAGGTGGCAAACATTAATTGTAAGTTATGGTGATTACGTGATCATACGCGCACCGAAGTGAGCTACAGTTATTATAACCCTCTTCTTTGTAGTTATTGCCTGGCTATTTTAGTATCAATTATTGAGATTATTAAAATTGATTAACTATGATATTATTAAATGACGTTATGCTCTTCTTGCAAGTAGTTGAATATAATTGATTATTTAATGAAAAACACCTTTTAATCTACATTTCTTTATTTAGATTTGATTTTGAAAAGCATCTAATAATTTTTCAACTTAACATAATGCTGTTTTCATACAAGTTTTACTAAAATATTTCTTAGATAGTCAAATTGTGTTCTCACAAGTTAAATTCCACATCACATTGACACCGCTCTCGTTTGTCAACAGGACTTCCCCGTCCTGAACAAAGGAGAAATACGTCATGGACATTTTTATTAAAAGCCGACATCAGAAAAGATAGAAACGTAAAATAAACACAGCGCTGGTGCAGGGTGGTTGCTAAATAGAATTATATAAAAAGTATATATATTAAATAAAACAAAATGGCTGAGTAGATAAATAGAAAATTGTACGAAAAATTATAATAAAATTTTAAATTTGGAAGAGATATGAAATGTATAAAAAATGACTCATTACAAAGTGCGACAATGAACTTTAAGAGTTCCGAATGCCATAAAGTAATAGTCTAGTATCACTTCATAGCCATTTTGAGAGAGTAAACAGAATCCACTAACTAATTTTATTTTAAAATGCTATAGCTTTTATTTCAGAACATATTCAAAATGGTTCTATTTAGAAACATAGAAATAACAAGAACCTCTTTGAAACTACTACTCAAACAATAAGGTTTTTTGACAACTGGTCACATAAAAATATATTACTTTAACAATGGATCAGTAAATCAAAACTTAAATTGATGAAATACAAGTCATATTTTATATTAACCCAGTTTTGTTTTAATCAGATAACATTTTAAACCCAGCCGACCATTAAAAAAATCTCGATTAGTTCCCAACTTGAAATTTAGTTGGTGCTATTATATTTCTACTAGCTTGAAAATAATCGCTATTTCATAATAGTAAAATATATATATTTTTTTGTTTCAGTACAGAGCTTAAATTTCTTCATATGGTGATATAAATATATTTTAAATATCTGTAATGAGCATAGTGCCAAAAATAAAATGTTTGCATACAAAACCTGCGTAAACTTACCTTTTCCCAGTCCCTTACATCCTCACATTAAATGGTCGGTATTTTGAATGTATTTAAATCTTTATTCATTTTTGATTATTTATTGTCTGCCAGACAATCACTAGATATTTAATCTATATAAATGGTTAAATGGAGTTCCTTATTACAGTTTAAGGTTATGTGGTATAGAGCACTAGGCTAAATCATGGTTTAAATTAGGAGGAATAGCCAGCACACTTACCTTGGTGATACTGGAGTAGAAATTGTTTAGATAGAACACTAAAAAACACAAACACATTGTTAAGTACAAGCTTTCACTGTCAGAGACAGCTTCATCAGGACAGGAGAGTAGACTCCTGTACTCTCCTGAGCTGATGAAGCTGTCTGTGACAGTGAAAGCTTGTACTTAACAATGTGTTTGTGTTTTTTAGTGTTATATCTAAACAATTTCTACTCCAGTATCACCAAGGTAAGTGTGCTGGCTATTCCTCCTAATTATTAGTTTAATTATTTAAATTCCCCTGCAGCAAGATCTGTCTAACTGTGCTAATGTTTACTAACACAAAAACTGCTTCAATGGCTACATGGTTCAAGTTGATACTCTGGCAGTAAACTAGACTGGCGATTGTTAGGCGATTGAGGTTCGAATCTCGGTTGGGTGTACTAAGGGTGGTTTTTCCAAAATGGTTTTCCATTCCCCCTCCACCAAAATGCGCGTATACTCCCACTAAATATATTTCTAATCTATAAAACCATCAGTGTAATTAGTACATAAGTGTATAAACAGCTGTTTACTCTGACAGGTGGTAAGACGCAGTCCTATAAACAAAACATATCACACGTTATCATCCATGGTTACCAGCGTGTGCTCCACAAGTCACTATAGTATTTATCATTAAAAAAAATATGTTTGATTGACGTAAAATGGAGATAATTAATTATCTCCTATCAGTTCAATGTTTGAACAAAACATGGAGTCCAAGAAATAGCAAGTTAATAAATAAATAAATATTCAATACCAACCACTTGAAACATAAGATAAAATAAAGTTGTTCAAGGATATAAATAAATTCAAATAAATCTTAGTATTGTACAAAGTATATTGTGACACTCAATAATTTACACATACAACTTCATATCACCAGAATAAACTATTTAAATTACAGCAAGTTCACAATTTAAATATTCCTGGTAAAGATAAAAATTACATGGCACAAATAATAAAAGAGAGCATGATAAATAAACTCAAAATCAGTAACACTCTACTTATCCTTTTTTTGGGTGGGGGCAATATTAGTCATGGCAAAATTTGTTATAGAGTATCAGACACGACAGTTTGTGGGAGAACCGTACTAGGTTTGTCGTGGTTTCTTTTCATAATACAGACTAATTTAAGTTGTGCATGGAATAATATCGACACAACAGGGTGAGATCTGATACTTGAAATATACGAGTATAATACTGTATCAAAGATGTTTGGTATTATTCTTGTACCGTATTTCACCGGATAACAATTTTTTCATTTCAAAAATTAGTTTGTAATCTTTCATTACACAATTGTCACATGGTATCATATCAATTAAAAAGGTAAACAGAGGCAAGCTACTTCCATCTCTCTCATTCCCACACACCACTAAAGATCTAAAACTGTTGACCTTAGATGCGCGGCTATCTTCACGTGCACTGTGAGCAGGAATATTTCCGAGAGAAGAGTTACGTAGTTTGCAGCAAGGGTGAGTGAGCGGGCAGGCAAAGCTACCGAGCGTAAGTCACATGATATACCAATACTTGGCATCTTCCCATGCAAGATAGACTCGGGATCCATCTGCTGGTGATACATTAACGTGTGAAGCATTTTATTTCCGACTATCGGTAAATATAAAACTATTATGTGGGCTGAAGGTGTCACATGATGGTCACACCCCACTTTTTTTTCCTACAAAAATTAAGCATAATATGTTAGACAATTCTGCGGTGAAATACAGTAACTGTATAAAATACCCACTATGACGAAAATCAACTTTTTCGAGTTTGCCAACAACAAAATGAGCGTACCAAAAGAAGAAAATACTATCCACGAGGAAACCTTCCAGAGGACCAATAAGCAGGAAGACAAGACCGGCAGGGTTACATATTTTAATTTTGATTTTAATAATTTGTCCAATTAGTGAACGATATGTATACAATTTGTTATTGGAAATACATCCCGCATCCATTCGTTTAGAAAAGAAACACGCACACTTGGTTCTCAATCACAATCAAATCCGGTCGGTAATTATGACTATTTATCAATTGCACTTGTAATGTAACATTCAAAAAAATATAAATAAACAAACGTTTACACAACATGTCGTGCAAAAAAATATCGCCAAGTCAAAACTGCTGTGACTAAAGAATGGATACTCTCTAAAATTAAAAATATATATAGGCCTTAATTAATGATGTTATTAAAGTTCACAATTAAACTTACAACATTTATTTGTCAGTGACAACATTAAAAAATATACCTAGTCTGCGCATCTACGTTCTTTTAAATATCATAGCTGTTATTATTTTAAACTGTATCATTTATTGATTATTATTTTGAAATTCAAACAATCATTTTACTATTTACAACAGATATTATTCCCTTTTGATATAAAATTTATAAGAACTTACAAAAACTTGTCTTATAACAGTAAGATTCAGATTATTTGTACACGAGCTTACAAAAGTACCGAAAAGTAATACTAAATTTTTGATTTTTTTTTATCCTCCTCATAAATAACAACACAATTAATTTGCTTTTAATTTGTGTGGTTCACTTTGAAGCCATCTCTATTGCAGTGCACTATTTTAACAAGTGTATACATGTAATGTATAAATAGTGATTCAATGATTTTATATCATTACAGTTCACCAGTTAAAACGAATCAAACTTGATATTTTATGCTTTTCATGTTCCATTGTTAAGGTAAAGTAATTAATGTATGAGGATAAAATTTAATATAGCTAGACATTCAAATGAGATGAAGAAAATGAAATATTTACTATATTAATATTAATATTTCATTGAAATAATTATAAATATACATACACAGTTTAGATTATTCATATTAATATTACAATGAAACATTTATGTTATTAATATTACAGGTTACTTATAGAATATCCAGTATGAGACGTTAAAACTCGTGAACTGTAATGAGTTGATATTAATGAACAAAACTATGTATACCTTACAACTACAAACTTGTTAAATTGTGCAATAAAATGTTGATCATTGGATGACCTTAAAATAACATTTTTTTTAACTATAAATCTAAAGCTCAAAACACACTAAAATTGATGGTAGGGCAGGCAGAAACTTTACCCAAACTTTAGGTACTGTTCAAATTGTTCTTTCCGTACAGACTCATAAAAGTTGACAAAAGTTTAAATAGTAAATATTTACAAATGGTAAATGGTTAGATCTTATGTTTCTATTGTTTACTTGTACAAGATGAATACAAACCATCCATTTAACTTAGTAAACACAAGGACATTTCATTCCAAACAAAACTTCCTTCGGTCAGTTTTAATTCAATATTAATGACTATTGTGAAAAAAAATTACTTAAAGGGGAAAGTAAAACATATTCATGTAGTGGGTTTAGTACTGGAACATCGGAGTTGAGAGATATCAGGTAGGTAGAGTTGTCGCCCGATGACATAGGATTAGGATTGAGGAAGTCAAGGCAAGAGCATGATATAGTAGAGGAAGCAAGGATGAGATGGTAAGGACATGTAGTGAGGATGTTGGAGTACATGAGATAGTAGAGGAAGCAAGACTGAGATTGTATGGACATGTAGTGAGGATGTTGGAGTATATGAGATAGTAGAGGAAGCAAGACTGAGATGGTATGGACATGTAATGAGGATGTTGGAGTACATGAGATAGTAGAGGAAGCAAGACTGAGATGGTATGGACATGTAATGAGGATGTTGGAGTACATGAGATAGTAGAGGAAGCAAGGCTGAGATGGTATGGACATGTAGTGAGGATGTTGGAGTACACGAGATAGTAGAGGAAGCAAGGATGAGATGGTAGGGACATGTAGTGAGGATGTTGGAGTATATGAGATAGTAGAGGAAGCAAGGATGAGACGGTATGGACATGTAGTGAGGATGTTGGGAGTACACAAGATAGTAGAGGAAGCAAGGATGAGATGGTATGGACATGTAGTAAGGATGTTGGAGTATATTAGTGGAGGAAGCAAGGCTGAGACAGTATGGACATGTAGTAAGGATGTTGGAATATATTAGTGGAGGAAGCAAGGCTGAGATGGTATGGACATGTAGTGAGGATGTTGGAGTACACGAGATAGTAGAGGAAGCAAGGATGAGATGGTAGGGACATGTAGTGAGGATGTTGGAGTATATGAGATAGTAGAGGAAGCAAGGATGAGATGGTATGGACATGTAGTGAGGATGTTGGGAGTACACAAGATAGTAGAGGAAGCAAGGATGAGATGGTATGGACATGTAGTGAGGATGTTGGGAGTACACGAGATAGTAGAGGAAGCAAGGATGAGATAGTGTGGAGATGTAATTCCTCAGTGCTCGTATAAGAGTTAATACAGAGTGTGAAAAATCTCTTCCCATCAACCATGGAGATCAAATTTAAATAACTTTGTATGATAATCTTCCCTTAGTCAATAAGCTTTCAATTTAGTAAATGTTGTAATATTATACTCGTATATGGAGTTATGTTGAGCCCTATTTTTCTCAAATTTGAATATAAAATTTGCTTCAGATTATAAATCCAAATTAGAAGTCTTTAAAAAAATGTATTGTTTAAATTAAAGACAAAGAACTAAAAATTTAAAGATAAATAGAAACCAATTGGCACACAAAATAAAAACAGCTTGGGGTCTTATTTACTAAACATAAGTTTTTTTTAAATCTCATTAAATGTTTGATATTACTGACAAAATTGCTAATCTTATATATTTGTTCGATTACAATTTTCATACAGTTGTAATTTCAAGTCATGACCTTCATATTTAGATTTAGAGGTGTGCGAAACTTCTTAAACTTTGTATATTCGTTTGCTTCGACTTCAATCCAAAAGTGAAATTCTGGATTCAATAATTGTAAAATTTAGCAAATAATATTTTTTTAAATCCAACACAAATTTATGTTCTTTAATTTCCTGCTGTTATTTCCATCACAAATTTGTTCCCCTGTCAAATTAATCTAAAATAATTAAATTATATTTTGTGTTAGTAACCTAATTTATCATTTTAAGACGAAGTACCAATATTAATTATCTTTGAAATATAACATTTTGTAAATTATATTTAATACCTAAATTTACATCATTATGAAAATTATGGTATTTTTATTCAACAATAAAATTTATTTTTTCAAATATTCAAACTTCAAATCAGCTTCAGAAATATTCCATACTATTCTATTCAACCTCACTTCAAATTGACAAAGTTGACTTCGCACACCCCTATTTAGATTCAAGTTATTTTTTCAAATAATTTCTAATCTATTGAAAACCAGAGTATTAGGGAATTCATATAGTCCACCTCTAATTATTTTTTGTTAATACAATCATAATTACAATCACATTTTTAAATATATTTATATTTTCAAAAATAGTTTTAATAAAGGATGGGAAATCAATCTTTATACAGCTTAGTTTGTTGGCTAAATAGCTTATATTAAACAAAACATTTCAACTACCTTTTATTGTTTAAAAACACTTATCAAAAAATATTGTTTGACTACTAATTAAAGTTTCAAAATGGCAGTACAATTCAACTGTTACAGTCGCATATTAAAAAGGTCGCGAATAGACACACAAACACTGGAAATAGAAATGGTAATTTATACAACCTAATAAATAAAAGCTTATTCTTATAACCACTGGATGCAAAGAAATTAATGACTCTTAATTGTTTATCTAAGAGTTGTATTAACAGGAAAAAAACAATTACAATTAGCAATAAGGAAAACCAATAGTTCCTGTAGGTAAATTAACTCTACTGCAAATCATATTCTACACCTACATACTTTTTTTTTTATTTTTTTTTTTACCTCAAATATATTTGTATATGTTCATTTTTGTTTTAGAAAAGTAAAGTAATTTTAATTTCAAGTATTCAGACAGTTCCGGGCTGAAGACGACATTTTAATAAAAGCATGTGAAATATTTAGCTCAAGATGACATCTTGGTAATGTGGGAATGATTCACATAACCAATAATGAAATTAATAAATTGTCCTGTTTTGTTTCGTTCATAAATAAAAAAAAATTGTCAAAATCTACGTTTATAAAGCTTATATAAGTAAACAATTCTAAGTTATTTGTTTAATAATATCATTAGATAATGTCAAAATTCAGGTGTATTAAAAGCTATATGATAAAAATTAAAATCTTTTTTTAACTTAACAAACAACCAAAAAGATAACTATTTCCTCGTTTCTGATGTGATTTAAATAAATTTGCAAAATTTCAAGCACAACAAAATGCTATATAAAAATAACATCGATTAAATCACATTTATATTATGTTTGAAACATTCTGCTAATGTCATATTAAAACGTACATTTGATTTTTAGGCCCAAACAAAATAATTAGGTAATTTCCTACTCCGGCAATTTTTTTAGGCCTGTGTGAAGGTAAAATAAATAACAATTTTTCTCAAATTCTATTGAAATTTTGTTGAGTGTTTTGTGTTTTTACATAAAACCCTCAAATTTCGTGGATGAACAATCAGTTAACGTAGAATTTCCCCAACAAAATGAATACCACTAACTTTTACAAGTTTTTTTTTTTATATATAGTTTTAGCTAAACTTGAATCTCAACTTTAATATTTCACAATTTATCTTTTTACAAAAACCATGTGAGCCTAACATTAGCACATATTAGAAATCATTATCAAATGACATCTCCAACTTGAATAAGTGAGTTATGCAGTATGAATATGCTTTATAATAACTTACTATATATTATTATTATTATGTTGGGAATTGTGTCTTAAATTATATACAAATTTGTTTGGTCAGGATAAAATCTTTCAAGTTAACTAGACCTCACTCTTATAAATTGCATTCACCCAATATGCTACAAATGTTCACAAAATGAGAATTAAATTCTTATGTTTTTTGAATATAAATATTTCAACATACACAATTATGTACAAAAATGTAATTACATATATACACAAAAATCTTATTTAAAGAATATTAAGAATAAATTTCACTAATTTTTACCTAGAACAAATTAAATAAACTAGTTAAATAAAAATAAATTAACTGTATAAATACATACATTCGCAAGATTATTAAAATGAAATCAAACAAAATATAAGTGTTTGTCAATACTATAGTTTGGAGAGAGAATCCATTTAATGTAAGATAACTGATTACTAGATAATGTTTGTTAGTTCAATTATAAGATTAGTTATTTCAATCAGAGGATTATAAACATGGTTGTAGTCCTACATGTAGCAGTGCTGGAGCTCTTAGTTTGTAGTGTATGGGGCAGGGGTTCTAAACTAGGGGTGTGCGAAATCCATTTTTTAAATTTGAAGCAAAGTCAAATAGAATAATATTAGAGATTCCTGAAGCCGAATCAAAGTTTAAATATTAAACAAATGTTTAATTTTGGATCATTTTTTTTATACTTTCATAACTATGTAAATTACATTCAATTTAAAAATGTTATATTTCAAACATTATTAATGTATTTCATCTTAAAACAATACATTTATTATCACAATTTAATGATTTTTAGATTTATTTTATGCAAACATTAATTTGTAATGAAATCACAACAGAATATAAGAAAAAAAAATAAACATCAATGTGTTTTAGCTTTAAATCATATTTTTGACAAGGCTTTGTAACTGTCGAATCCAAAAATTTTACTTTCGAACCGAAGTCAAAGTAAACAATATTCAAAGGAAAGTCAAGTTTTCAAAGTTCGCACACCCCTAATGCAAAAAAAAAAAATATATATATATATAACCACACGCATGATCAAATCTTTTTCATTCTGGTTTAAACAGACATGTATCTGTCGCATGTCTCATTAATTAATTCAACTTTCAAATTACCATTAATTAAATAAACAAACAAGTTCTATACAATTAAAGACAAACAAGCCTCATTTCCACATAAATTGATATTTTATGCTAATAATCAGCCGGAATCCAGTGCCGGAGCGCCGCTTCATTCTAGATCCACTACATTCCTGGTTATAAAATTATTGTTGATATAATTCACACGTAAATGATCTTTTAACAGGATGTCAAGATGTACAAAAACCAAATACTTAGACAAGTTTTTTTTCTTATTATGTACAGTTCTATATAAATTGACAGGAATCATTAAATACTTACTTGTAGGTGGATTAAGGCATTTTTCGGTTCCCAATCTTGATAGTGAAATTAAACATCTGATGTCTCTTTCGTCAAATTGTTCATAGATATTCTATGTTTCACCTCCTTTAGCTCAGCCATAATTATAATTGCAGGCAGGAGGGTAGGGGCTGCGCAAAATGTTAAGACTAGGAATGAGACCCGGAACCCCTCAAATCCTCGAGGATATTTAAGATTCAAGGATTCGAAACTCAAATTATTAAAAAATAATAATTTATAAGAGAAAATGGTTTTAGAAATATAAAATTGCTTATTGGTGGTTCATATATTTGGAAGAAGGTATAGGAAAGGTGGATAGAAACATATAAAAGGGGGACGAACACAATATGGCCTTTACAATGAAAAGAAGAACACAGTTCACACTTTACACTGCTGCCAATGGACAAAGAGGTAATGGTTGCCTCTTGAAGAACATTGATTGTTACCGCCCAATCCCCAGACCTAGGTTTCATTCTATCGGAACGCGTCAGGAGGGAGTGTGAAACGCGCAACGCAACTCCCGCTCCCCACACAAAAAAAAAAGAAGATTTTTTTAAAAAGAAGATTGATCAGACACTTGGATAGGACCATGTAAAAGGTTTGACAGAAATGGATGGATAGGTTTGAAAGATCCTTTCCTCACAAATATCTTTGTCCTGTCAACAGAAAAACTTCTGTACTTCTGGGAATGCATCGCTCAGAATTAACCAAGAGAGTAAGAGCAGCAGAACAATCACTCGCAAGTCAAATTAGTTGAGTTTGGTTAACATGTAATCTAACGCTCCCATCATTCTCAATACTTGCCATTAGGGGTGTGTGATGGCCGCTTTCAATTAGAAAGTAAGCTGAATCAAATGTATGAAATATTCATAAAGCCGAATCTAAGTTCAGATATTTACAAAAATGTGTTTGGTTGGAAAAATATATCTTTAAGTTAAATAACTAATAACTATACAATGATAAGTTTAAAAATGTTATAATTTAGAAATAGATGGGTCGAATCAATTATTTTAAGAATCTGAATCTTCATTTAACTTTCGAATCTTGAATCTCGAATTTAAATCTTTGAAGAAATATAAATAGTAAAGAGTTGTTAATATTTATACATTCAACAGTGTTAAATTAATGATCTGGGGTATTGGTGTTGAAGTTTTTCCTGTAATTATGTTAGCTGTGAACCACCAATAAGCCGTATTAGAGCGCTAAAACAAATTCTGATTGGAAGTTTGAAAAAAAACCCATATTTTTTATTATTTTCGAATCTCAGAATCCCAAAGTCTCCAATATCCTAACCGGTTATCATCCTTAATTTTAACTTTAAATATTTTTATGGGTGAAGTTTTGTAAATGTCAAATCTGGAACTTTACTCTCGAATTGAAGTCGAAGCTGACTAATATATTTGAAGCAAAGTCAAAGTTTTAAAAACTTCGCACTCACCTACTATATCACCATCAAGAAACTAAAGGAAATCACATGAAATGTTTTATAACGGAACCGAGTCAGACCCTAGTCCATGTGACCAAGATGGGAGTATAGTCCGAGGGGGGCTGTTTTCCGAGAGATGGTGACAGACAATACTAAACACACGTCTCCCTCAAGCAGATGGTGGTATCTCAGAAACTCTCGACAAAGCTGGCGGGGAAGAGGCCGGTGCGGCCGGTACGCTGCTGGGTGCCCTTGTACCAGCCATCTTCTCTCTTCTTGTGTACGTGGATGATATCCCCCACCCTGAGCTCCAACTCGTACTCGCTGTTCGGAGGGTAGGGTACAATGCAGCGGAATCTGGAAAACAAAATAGATAAGGATGCTTTACGACAGTACGTCACAATGTGGGCTTTGACTATTACGAAGCTTCCCCAATAATAATATTGACGGCTAAGATACTAAAGCTATGCACAACATAATACATTTTTCAACATAAACCAATTTTTACAAAATATTCAAACTTAGTTTTGAATGTCAAAAGTGAACTTATTATAGTACTTTGAGGAGCGCAAAGAGCTGGTGGTTGACCCCAGGGCCAGTGGAGTGTCAATATGGAGTGATACTCACCTCTCCCGAACTGGCAAGGTCTGCGGCTTGTTGGCTTTCCTCCCTGGATCACACGAGCCGGCGTCCAGGGAGTTTGACTTGCGGTGGTGGTTGGTACTACTCCCACTGGCCGACCCACTCTCGTTAGATCTGTCAAGTTTTACACAACATAAGATTCAAGCATTACATTATACTACAAATGTCACGATTCCCGATTCCTCGATCTAAAAATTCCAATTTTTGTTTTCGCCCCTCCGGTCTGAGATCATAAATATGTTATTTATTTATTTTAGCGCTGGGCCGATCTGCCCGAACATTTGTCGCCGATCATTTGGTTTATTTTCTTTACATCATTACAAAGGTAATATGCGGAACTACACATATACATTTTATTTTTAAACAAAACAATTTTTTGTGCATCAAATTCTTAGTAAAAGAAATTAACAAAAAATAATCATAGTAAAGAAATTAAATATGTTGTGTCAACTATTTGAAAAAAAAAAGGGGGAGGTGATGGTACAATTTAGATAAGTGTTTTAGACAGCTTTAATATAAATCCAAAGGATCAGACAACGGAAAGTGTGTAGGGGGGGGAAGAATGGAAGTGATAGAGGAATATGGGGGCATTTTACTAATAGTAATACTAATATTAATAAGTGAGAGGGGGAGAGGAGTAGTTGAGGAGGAGCGAGTGCAGGACAGGACAGAGAAGGCAGGACTAAGGTCGGACGGTCATGTGAGGAGAATATGTTGGATATTGAAGTGAGGGCAGGAAGACCAAAGGACAGGAGGTTGAAGAGAGTGAGGAGAGGAGAGGACTGGGTGGTGTGGACAGAGGAGAGTTTGATGTTCCAAACAGACCTGGCGAGTCACCACTACCTCACTTCCAACCTACACAGTCCAAAAGATCGGCAAAGATAATCGCTTTCAAAATGCCAATCATTGGCTTAACCAATAGCGCCATAATCGACCAATGATCAGATTGGCAATCGTCAGCGGCCCAAGCCTAATTTATTTATATCATACCGTAATGTGGTAAGGGGGAAAAAACTAGAAAATCTGTAGTAATTTTTTTTTATTACTTACAAACAAAATGTCCATGTTTGATTTGTACAATATCACTAGAAAACAAAAGTCATGTTGAGTACATTTGTAGTTTTGCCAATAATAAGGGGAAAGGAAAAAATGGCTAAAAATGGCCACAAAGAAAATTACCTACTTCTGATCACTGCTGTTTCATTTAGATGCCAGAATTTTCACTTATTGAGAATTGAGAAATAAAAAGGTATTGAAAATCATTCGACTAAGATCGATTCTTGATTACTTCAATACCAGTAAGAATCAATAATATCAAGGAGTTGTAATTAGGTATTTAATACAAGAAAATAATGATAATATTTCACTCACTTCGCTGACTAACAAGTTAGTCAAGCAAAGGTTCTCATTTTGATACAGAAGAACAAACATTTCTTAAAACGATAATATTTACTAAAGTAAATTTACATATACATGTATTTATTTAGAAAAAAATATATCTCTTTGCCCAACCAAAACTTGCAAATGGAACTTTCTGGTGACATAGCGGGACACCAAAATATAATATTTCCTTCACAAAAGAAACTTATTTTTATTTCGATAAATAATTATTTATAAAAATAGAACACTATCTGTAATGTTAGCAAAGGAAACAATTATACCACAAGGATGTGTTTGAAGGATATAAGGGTGTAGCCTACTTCTAACCAGGGAAATGTGGGTCTGCATATTTTTAGAGATGGTATGGACATGTTTTGAGGATAGGAAAGAAAATAATAGCTAAGTGAATGATGAAGATGAAGTATGTAGGAAATAATACTGCAAGGGAAACCAAGAGATGCGAGTGTGCAAGTGAGAGGAGAAGAATGGAAACAAATACAGTAGGAAGAATGGTGGGAAGAGAAAGGAAGATTGAGGCATTCCACAGGATGGAAACAGTTGATGATGACAATCCTTCGTGTGTGTGATTGTTTCACACTGTTTGTGTGTGTGTCCGTATATGTACATGACGCAAGTAAATAGCGATTTTTAGCTAGTGATTCTATCGTGTATTGAAACAATTCCTGTCTATTCTGAAAACAAGTCATTTGAAACGATTAAAAACACACAAAATGCTTATCTTTCCACATGGTCATTACACATGCACACATAGATCTCAAAGACTGTAGTTCTAACAGTCAACAGTTGAGTCACATCTCACATCTTAACAGGTTACCGTATTGACCTGGAAATAAATGGTCCCCAAAACTAGGTCACACTATCAAAATCTGACCAATTTGATAGGAAAAAAAAGGTATGTGTGTTTAAAAATGAATCTGCTTTAATAGTATTGGGTGACCTGGTGGTCTAGGGGTAAGGTGTCAGACTTCTGTACTGGGGGTCCGGGGTCCAATCCTCGGTCCCGGCAAAGATTTATCTGATTACCAAACCCTTCCTTCACCTCTGACAAGACATCTTGTGAATGTGAGGAATGCCAGGTCTCCACCGTGGTTCGGATTCCACGTTAAACTGTAGGTCCTCCATTTCATCTCGCAATCACCCTACCATCACACATTAGCGTGAGTATAACCTGAACGGGTAGTAAGACGCGGTGCTAATAATAATAATAATTTTACAGTATTCAAATACTCAATATTTCCTTTAGTTTTAAAAATGTTCTTAGAATTCACATGTCTAATTAATAAGATTTTAATTTATTTTGTTATCTATGTCTTAATTACTGGCCGAGATAGCGGTGTTGAGGCGATTATCAACTATTTCAATTTTACCACACAAAGTTTTTATAACTAGGCTATTTTGGTGGAAAAAGTGCGGCCTATTTTTCAGGTCAATACGTTAACAAAAAGAGATTAATAACAATGAACATATATAAGAGGAAGGAGCATGCAAACACTAAGAAGACTTAAAAACAAAAACGTGCAAACAAACTTTGAATTTGTTAAAAAAAAAAAAA
>CABFOV010000650.1:59527-74550 GCA_902141375.1 Timema poppense
GGAAATATCTGCTTCGACTTTGCTTTGAAAAATAATAAGTCAGTCGTTGACAATTGTGAAGATTCGCTAATAAAAAATTTGACAGCTAAAATTCTTAATTTATGTTCACCTATTGCCATTATGAGCTGATAAAAATATATAATACAAATAAATATTTATATTTAATGAGTCTAAAGTTATTGAATTATATCTTGTGTTAATAAATTTATCCATAAGATTAGGATGAAATTCAAACAATTGTGAATTAAAACATTTTCTAAAGTTGGTTTTAGTGCATAATATAGCCCCGTGATTGATCGACAATTAGAATGATAAGGTTTAATATTGGTATTTATAGCCCCGTGATCGAGCGCCAATTAAAATAAGGTTTAATATTGGTATTTATAGCCCCAAGATCGAGCGCCAATTAAAATGATATGAAGTTACGACAATGACGGCACGAGAATGCCTTGCTGCGCACTCATGCGGTTCTGTGATCTGATTATTTCTGATATTGATTTCAATTAAATAAATAAGACTTTTAATGTCGCACAAGATTTATTAAGATGGTTTAATCTTTGCCAATGAAGATATGATATTAACAAATTTCACTCTTTAACATTTTCTGTGTACTTTATGGATATTACACGTTCTCTAGATTTATGCTACTGGCGCTGTTAATATTTTATATCACTGCTATTTATTCATACGCACAAGCGGCTTATATGTGACCTACCCCTTGCCTCTTGGACCCCTTGTCACCAGTGTCAAAACCGACTAATAGAAAGAGACCTGGTGACAGGTGTTGTGAAGGCTAGCTTCCGATTGGGTAGAAGGAACTAGCGTCACTTGCTTTTTTTGGTAAAGACTATGAAGTTGATCTTTGAAATAAAAAAATAAGTTGAATGGTGCAAGACTTTGACATTACTTCTAAAAGAGCACGATTCTCCATGGATGAATTATAGAAAGGAAATTTTACATACATTACTTTTAAGAAAAATACACTTCATCCATGACTTTTGCAAACTATTAGGGAGTCCAAAACAGTATCATTACATATGATAAGGATAAGGACTCTGTAGACAGCACAATCTGTTGGTGTGGAGTCGAGCTCTTACGAACCACTACGCACCTTATGGATACGGAGTCTGCGGATAGGACTTTAAATGAAAGCTCGGTACAATAAGGTAATGTAGGTTTTGGGCAGTTAGGTTGAGTCTTGATATAATCATATAAGCTTCTCTCTACGTTCTTCCACCTTCTAATCACCTTCATAGATACAAATGATTTTTAATTTTCTTAAATATTTCTGTTACATTGTAAATTGTTATATTTGTAAAAAAAGGTACAACAAAGGTGGATAGAAATTAGAGACATATAAATGGGAAAAACACAAATACTTTTACAATAAAAAAGAACATAGTTCACACTTTACATTGCTGCCACTGTACAAAGAGGTAATGGCCACCTTTTTAGGAACTTTGATTGTTACACCCAATAACTCAACCCTGGTTTCATTCTATCGGAAATTATCAGTAGGGAGTGTGAAAAGCACAGCGCAACTTCCTAAAAATTTAAAGTGTGAACTGTGTTCTTATTTTAATTGTAACAGCCATATTGTGTTTATCTCTTTTATACGTCTCAATCCACCTTTCCTATACCTTCTTCCAAACATAACAAACTACCCTAAAGAAGCAAACATACCAAGTTAAAATGGCGGGTACATATTTCAAAAGTTTCAATCACTCTCCATCTTTTTAAACATTTTGCTTTCGATCCTTTGTGACTGATCACGTGATCAGAAGATAAATATATGAAGAAAGAAATGTTTTTTTTCCCCTGTCTAGGCCTAACGTGTCAAACCATTAAGGTTGGCTTAATTCGCTCTCACATGCATGATGTTATTAATTAAACATTGAAACGAGGATAGAAGGGGCAAGACATATACACTTACCAGAAAACTGTAGGCCTCAAAGTTTACAATTAAAACACAACAAAAATCACAAATATGACATTTTCATGGCGGGGCGCATCGGCTCCCTTCTCCATCAGAAGAGAGTAAAACACAGACTGGACTACGTCATTACGGCTACAGGTAGGTCATGGTCACTCTACTAAATAACTTATCTCTATGAGGAGAACCTCTTTTTGCTTTACGAGGCAATCGCATTTTATTCAGAAGAAGGTACAGGAAAGGTGGATAGAAACATATAAAAGGGAGACAAACACAATATGGCTGTTACAATGAAAAGAAGAACACAGTTCACACTTTACACTGCTGCCAATGGACAAAGGTAATGGCTGCATCTTAAAGAAAATCGACTGTCACCACCCAATCCCCCGACCTAGGTTTCATTCTATCGGAACTCGTCAGGGAGGAGTGTGAATCATGAACAAACGAGAGAAAATGGAAAAGAATGATAGGACACACAGATAGGAACATGAAAAACATGAATACTAAATAAATGTATCTGACGTGACCATGACCTACCTCTAGCTATGCTGCCATAGTCCAGTCTGTATTTTACTTTCTTCTGCTAAGGAAGGGGAATGATGTTCCCTGAATATTACATATTTGTGTGTTTTGATTGTGAACTTGGAGCCCTACAGTTTTCTGGCTCATCTACCCCCCCCTGCCCACCCCTTTCAATGTCTAATCAAACATTGCCATTTGGTGCAATTTTTCTTTTGTAGACATATTATTTTACAGTGTCTCCAACAGTTTCTGTACATTTCCAGTTATTAGTTTTTATAATCATTTATTCAGTCTTATGACTCTAAATATGTACTTTAGACGAGCAAACGGTCGATAGCAGACATTTTATTTGATGGAGACTTTTGTTAGTATTTTTTTGTTGCAAAATTAATACATACACAAATGATTTAACATGCAAACACAGAATCAGAGGTGCATGAAAACAGGATCAAAAGTGTGTGTGTGCGTGTGTGCGCGCATGGGCACGAGACAAGTTTGCAACATAACAGGAACATGATAAATAAATGTTGTTTGATTCATAATGAAAAATCCCGGAAACATGTATGACTTATAAAGAAACACAGCATGCTCTCACAGTTTGGTACAAAACACATTGAAATTAAAATAACAATTAGTTCAAACAAGAGTGAATAGTTAAATGTTCAATATCGGTCTAGCTGATTGTCGAAGCTGACATTTGTTTCGAAGCTTCGTACACCCATAATAAACATATTTGAGGGCAGATGGCATGCCTTGCATTCAACTTGTTATTCATGCAAATTGGCGATGGAATTAGTTTAATTGTGTGTTGAGGGGGTCCTCTAGGTGTATTTGCATATGTGCTCTCGCTAGAAATTATCTTATTGAGAAATTTATTTCAATTCAATTCAAACCTTAAGATGAAAAATAAGATGGTTAAGATAATATTTATAGTGGGCAATATGGAATATTAAATACTTTTTTTTATTTAAATGTGTTAAGTTTGGTCAAATATTTATTGCAATGTTGATTAACACTGGTTTTAGACAGGTTAACCAACATAATTCTATAACTATATAGTAGCTAGGGCTAGTTTTTTAGTTGAACGTATTGTACAAGTTTGAAATGTTTTAAGTTTGAAAGGAATCTATATTTATTTTCAATGTTAATGTTCTAATCTAACTGAAACTATAATTTTAGAAAGAAACCATGTATAAATAGTTAAAATTACTATTATACAATTTCTATTTTTATTTCCTTATCATGGCAATGTAACTTCAATAAAGGCTAATTAAAAATGGACGACAATATTGAATTAGTTCACGGGTCAAAATTAGATTTAGAGCTCTATTACATTATTAATGCGAAATTTGATATTAATACCAATCTGTTAAGTTTCTGAATGACTAATAAGTGAAATTGCCAATATTATCTAAATTAATTAGCTTATACTTAGCAGAGCATTTTAAAAAGTGAATTATACGTATGTACCTAAAGAAGAAGCTCACACATCCTTATTATAAATGTCTTCTTTACATCAGTTATGCACGTTATAACATGTTCAGTCCTGTACGTTCATCGAGGGGTGAAAGAAAGGCAATGACACGCTGTGAGAATAGTGATGTCGTGATAGTGGAGTATGTGGTGTTCAAAATGTGCACATCACTACTAAGATTGATGAGCGTGCCCTCACCTGACGTGCACTGGGTGTGCAGGACTAGCAGCCACAGTGCCGTCCTCAAACACAGGGTTGTCCATAGAGTATGTTGTTGGCGGTGGAGACTTGGACTTCTTCATGCTGGTCAGGCGGCGCATCAGACTCCCTTTGTCCTTCTTCTCTTTGGTCTGAAATAATATCGACACGTCTCGGTTCGATTCAGGTTCGGGAATATCTCAGATTATTCGATACTGTAGTCGATTGAAAAAAGTGGCCTTCGCACGTTATTGGATTTGATAACATTTAATTATAAAATATTAAATTTGGATTCAATTTTAAGTCCTAAATAAAGATTTGATTCAAAATTAAAATTCCGGAATTTACACAAGAATCTAGTATGATCCACCCCTCGGAGGTCCCCGCATGACTGGGGTCAGTATCCACCACGCACCTTGTCCACAGACTTGTTGGCGGCAGTCACGGCCACATTGGGCGGGGGTGTCACGGCCATGGAGACGTGCAGAGGGCGAGAGTCCCCGGACATGACAGCCGAGTGACTGCGGCCCAAGGACACGGGAGCAGACGAGGTCAAGTCCGAAGCCTGCGGCTGGGACGTCTGTTGCTGGCCGTGCCAAGACGCAGAGATGGTGGCCGCGTGGGGGCTGGTGTTTGGGCTGGAGGAGCGGGGAGGGAGTTCAGGGGGGCCCTGTCCTCCACCGCCCACTGGTGACACACAAAATAAACAAAATGAGAAGAGGTGTGCACGTTTACACAAAGTCCTTCTTTGTGCATATGAAAAGGTTTAAAATAAACAAAAAGTTCACTCCAATTTCCATGGGAAGTACATTAGACAAAATAAAGAAATATTTTTTTCTAGCAACATTGCTAATATTTTACTATATTATTATTGCTATTTTATATTTAGTGATAATATCTATCAAAAGGTCCTTTCTATGAAAAGTGAGCTTTACTTTCTAATCCAAATGAATGTTCACATTATGAAAATCCCTAATAAGATGGAATTTTAGACTGTTTGATAGTTTGTTTTTTTGTCACCGAATCTCACTGCCCATTTGGAATATACACTTTGTACTATGTTACTGTGTAAAAATGATCAGAAAGGATGAATTAAGAGGAAGTGTAACTAAATTTGCATGAAAAGTGGAAAACCATTAAGGAAAATCCACCATTAGTATATCCAACCAGGATTCGAACCTCAAACTTCTCATCATCGAAAGGTCAGTGTATTGTAAGAGTAACTAATGCCTTAGGCCATTTTTCCAGCAAAACGGGTTTGTTTGTTTGTTTATTATTATTAGATTTATTTGAGACATTTATTGCGTACTTTAAGAATCAACTGATTATATCAGAGCAAAGGACTTATTAAAATAGCTTGAAAATAGAGCAGACACAACATTCAGCCCCCAGACGTTAATTTATCAATGTTAACGAGGGGGAAACCCACATTTCACGAATAATACATTTTCGCCCGTGGCGGGAATCTAGCCCGAGACCTTTAGCTTAATAGGCAGACACACTACTGACCGAGCTAAGGTGTTAGGCTGTAAGCTTCTTACCGGTGAGTGTATGTTGACGAGGGCTGTACGAAAGTGGGACAGCACCAGTGGCCCGAGTATAACTGCGGGGTTCCAGAGGTGGTGTCCCAGTGTTCCGAGGAGACGACAGAGGCTGCAAGGGTCCCCCACCGCTGGCAGGGCGACTGGAACCACGGAGCTGGGCCTGTACCCTACACACAAACCACTCGACGTTACAACAATGTATGGCACTACAGACCAGCCCATATGGTGGAGGTGGAAAAGAACGCAAGTCGGTGGGGGTCAGCGAAACTTCGACTTCACTTATCATATTCGTTCTGGATTCAACAAATTCAAAGCTTCGTTAAGAAAAAAAATTAGAGTTTGGTCCAATTCACTATTTTATGAATCTGAATCTCCAATTAACTTTTGAATCCAAATCTCAAGTTTGCATCTTGGAAAAAATTATGAACATAAGAGGAAATAAATATATAAGAGAATATTATGAAATATAAATAGTAAATATATGTTAATATTCTTTCTTTTGATCTATCATTATTTGACAAAATATGTGGGCCTATGTGGGGAATTGAACGTTTCCGAAACTCGAGAAGGGAAAATTATTTCAAGTTAAAATAAAAGGACAGTCCATCAATGTCACGTTTGTATTTAAATTTCATTGCATTAAAATGTTATTATTTTAACAAAGTTAAGCCTTATTTTCTATTAAGTAGACGCCACCCTAAACTTCAGTCACTTTCATTTTACTAATACAAAGTAGATACAACAGAGGCCCCCTATTAAAAAACAAATATCATTACATATAGCTAGTGATAATATTTATCCGTGAAAATATTTAAGGCGTATTTAGAGCACAATAAAGAGTAAGTGGATTTTATAAATCCTTCACCTTCACCACATTTATTTGGATCAAGACATATATTACGTTAATCTCATTATTTCGAATGGCATCCATTCACCTACGTATTGCGTCGGCATAGATAAAGTTGGAAAGACTAATCTTTATGGTGTGAGATTTAGTAGCTAAACAAAGGAAAATTGGTGCCAAACTGCTATTTTGAATCAAACATTGAAAGGGGGGTAGAAGGGCAGGGCCTACACACTCACCAGAAAACTTAGGGCCTCAAAAGTTCACAATTAAAACAATAAAACACGTAATCATTTTATTTTAAGGGCACATCAGTCCCTTTCTCCAGCAGAAGAGAGTAAAACACAGACTAGACTATGGAATCATGGCTAGGTTCAGGTTATACGCACTTACGCTAATGTGTAATGGTAGGGTGATTGTGAGATGAAATGGAGGACCCACAGTTTAACGTGGGATCCGAACCACGGTGGAGGCCTGGCATTCCCCACATTCACAAGATGTCTTGTCAGAGGTGAAGGAAGGGTTTGATAGTCAGATAAATCTTTGCCGCGACCGAGGATTGAACCCCGGCCGCCAGCACAGAAGTCTGACACCTAACCCCTATACCACCAGGTCACCCACTTAAGATACACTTATTTAGTACAGTGACCATGAGCTACCTCGAGTCTAAGGGGTCACTCTGCTAGTTATTGGGGATACGCAGGTCAGGACGACGGACATCAGTACCTGTATTGGAGGGCTATCGTCGAGCCCTGGGTATCGGGGTTCATAGACCGTGTAGGATTCCCTAGAGGTCAGTCAGGCCATCGGTTAAGCATTCCTTGCATACATTGTTCTGTCGCAAACGTTAAGTAAATTTATTAAGTACAATAAAAAAACTTAAAAACCAACGCCTAACATCAATTACGAACCCAGTCACTTCCCACAGCCTCAGCCACAACCCATCCTGACAACCTAGGCCCACAGAAGGAAGAGAGACATTAAATTAAATGTATCTACTGGAGCAAGCTTTTTTAGCGAAACAAAAAAAGAAGAGATACACCCAACTAGGATTCAAAATCTAATACCTCCTGTTATCGCCAATCCAGTTTATTGCAAAAGTGACTATTTAAACCATGTGGCCATGTTAGATTAGTACTAACTTTGCTGGTGTGACGTAGTTCCCAGGGAACACCCCGCTCTTCTGTGAGCGACTGGAGGTCCCTTTGAACCAGCCGTCTTGACACCTCTCTGTCACCATGTAGATACAACCTTTCTTCAGCTCGAGTTCGTCAACTTTCTGAGGTTTGTAAGGATATAAGGCAATATATCTGCAAAAACGGAAACACAGTGATGATTAAATTAAAGCAATAGTTAGTTAATAATAGGGATAGAAATCTGGAACCCTCAAATTCTTAAAGGTATACAAGATTTGAGGGTTTGAGACACAAATCCTTCAAAGGATTTTTTCTCTCTCGCTCTCAATTTCAGTAAAAATTTGTTTTAAAGCACTAATACTGTACATATTTGGAAGAAGGTACAGGTCAGTCAGATCATTCTTTATCATTCTTTACAAATTTCCTTTCGCTCCCTTTCGTTGTTTTTTTTCCCTCTTTTAGGAAGTTGCAAGCACTTTTCACGCTCCCTCCTGATGTGTTATTAAATTTGAGATTCAGGATTCAAAGACTAATTAAGATTCAGATTAATAAAATAGTAGATTTGACCTATCTCTACTTTAAAGGTGTAAAATATCTGAGAGATGTTTAGAACAAAAGTTGGATTCAAACATACGCTGCAGGAAGATGTCCCATGTTAGCCGGAGATATGTGGGAGCCCTGTGGTGGGGGAGGGTGTCCCCCGGCCCAGTCACTGCTCCCGGAGCGTCGGTGCCGCTGACTACCTTGCCGCTGCAACAACTCCTCTCCTGGGACCTCCTGAGAGACGGTCGTGTTCGTGGGGCTGAGGATCTCAGCAGAGTGCCTGTGTGAGGTCTGGTTGTTGTGGGCCGCATGTGGGAGGACACTGAAGCTGTGCCTCTTCTCCCGGTGAGGTGGAGACACCGGGTGATTGGGCCGCGCGGGGGTCTGGGCGGCGTGTGCCGGGGAAGTGGGGGACGACGGGGCGGTGCTGGAACTAGAAGACGTGTTGCTGGAGGAGGTATTGGGGGTCGTGGTCGAGGAGGATGCTGATGAGACAGTCGAGCTCGAGTCGGAAGTCCCCAGGATGATATGCTGATGGGAGTGTTCTGTTGTGGTGGACCCCTGGTGGGTTGTTTGTGTTGACACCACAGGGGTGTTGTGATGGTGGTGATGGTGATGATGGTGATGCTGAGAAGACTGAGAGTTGGTCACGGTACGGCTATGGTCCGTCGGGATGAGCGGAGTTGTGTCTTCGGACGTCGGCGTTGGCGGAGCTACTCGAGATGGCCCGGGTTGAGAACTGGACACAGATATGTCCACGTTATTTCTAGACACGAGTCTTAAAATTGCTAATGTAACTCTATATGTAAAACTAAGGGCAGGACTCGAATCCATCGGGTTATTCGAGATTCAAGGATTTGGGATTATTTCAGATTTACAACTTAAGTCAATTTTTTTTCTTTTCCATTCTTTCAGAGCTCTAATACTGCTAATTGGTAGTTTATAGACTCATTATAATTATAGGAAAATATTAACCAGACTCCAGACTAGTAATTTAAAACTTATTATTATTTAGCACCGCGTCTTACTACCTGTTCGGGTTATACGCTTTAAGTACTAATTACTCTAATGGCTTAGGAATTGGGAAGGATGAATTAGAGGAAGTGAACCCCCATTTGTGTGGAAGGAGAGTGGAAAACCATTTAGGAAAAACCACCCCCAGTTCACCCGACTGAGATTCGAACCTCGATCTCCCCGTCCTCGGCAGTCGAGCTCAACACGACTAGCGCGTTAGCCAACTACGCCACCGAGGCGGGTGATTTAACACTTAATTGAATGCATGAATGTTATAATAAATGGCTTACAAGAAAGAATGTTAACATTTGGTCACTGTGGTAATATCTATTATTCTAATATATTTATATTTTCTCTTATGTTAGTAATTTTTTCCAAGATTCTGATTCTAATTTAGGTGCATTTTGCTATATTTGAAAGAAGATACAGGAGAGAGATAGAAAACAGAAGGAAACATGGCCTTTACAATGAAAAGGAGGAATAGAGTTCACAATTTACACTGCTGCCACTGGACAAAGAAGTAATGGCTGCCCCTTGAATTTGAATTTAGAGAGTGGTGAAAGGGTGGAAAACATAAAAAAAAAAAACTACCCTCAGTACATTCGACCAGGAGCCTAGTCTATTGCAAGGGCGACACCTTAGACAATGTGGCCACCGAGGCAGGTAATGACATCTTCAAACATCATTAATCAACCAACACAAATATTTTATAATATTAAGTCTCATATTTAGCTTAGATACGTCTGTATAGTCCATTACTCTGAAAGGTATCAGTCTTACCCTGACGAACTACACTTCGGGCTATTATCCTATCAGTGACCTGGTGGTCTAGGGGTAAGGTGTCAGACTTCTATGCTGGTGGTCCAGGGTTCAATCCTCGGTCCCGGCACAGATTTATCTGATTACCAAACCCTTCCTTCACCTCTGACAAGACATCTTGTGAATGTGGGGAATGCCAGGCCTCCACCGTGGTTCGGATTCCACGTTAAACTGTAGGTCCTCCATTTCATCTCACAATCACCCTACCATTACACATTAGCGTAAGTGCGTATAACCCGAACGGGTAGTAAGACGCGGTGCTAATAATAATAATAATAATAATAAAATTATCCTATCTTTTAAGCTAGACCACAGTGGGAAATGTTAAGGTAAGTTCCAATTAAGCCAGTAATTGCCGCCATCTACTCACTTTGTGGAGAGTTTCATGAGCGCACGAGCCACTCCATTCAGTTCCACGAAGGCCAAGGGAAAGATTCCGATTCTTTCCGACAGTTTCCCTTCCGCCCAGTTTTCATCGACCCGCCTTATCACAGTGATCACTTCCCCCTGGCGAGCAAACACACACCAACATGTTCAACATGTAGACATATCACGTTGACCTTATAGGGACGCCCTTAGGGGTTGACCAAACGGTGTGTTCGCACAGGGACCTGTCTGGTGATGGCTCCAACGTTTTGCATCTATTTGTCTTTGGGGGGGTATGTCTTACGATAACTTTTGAATGTATTTAACCAATTTAATTCAAACATGGCATGGTTATTCTTCGAACCTTTATACAGAGATCAATTTGTTTGGGAAAAAAATCAAATCAAGGATTGGGGAAAAGTCAACCCTTATATGTATCAAAACACGGGTTCTAGTATAAATTATTATACATATTTACCTTTAAGGACATTTTCTGATACCAGGAACGGTGGAAAATTGGTATATAGGTGTAAACGACTGTAATAGTATTAAACAAATATATATATATTTAGAGGATGGGGGTACCAGGGAGGTTAATAACTGGAGTCCTCGCAAACTTCCACTGGGGGACCCACAAACAAAGTTTTTTGAGGACCCAACATTTGTTATATATTGATAAATCATTATTAATTATTTTACTAACCTTGTTGAAAGTTAGACAGCCTTCCTCATCATCAATGGTCATCCTGAAGTCATAGAGGGCTTTACATTGGGGGATATGGCTTGGTAACGGAGTAATTACCTGGGGGAGGAAACAAAATAACATGTTATAATCATCATAATCATCATAATCAACCTGTTTCCAGCCCGTAACCGAGTCAGTTTGGTAAAATTCCTCAATCTTCCTCTTTCCTTCCATCTTTATTCTATTTACACTTGCACACATGCAGTTATATGCTCCTCCCATTTATTTATTGGTCTCCCTCGTGGTCTTTTTCTTATTTACTACATCTTCATCATTCTTCTCGGTATTCTTTCCTTTTCCATCCTCATTACACGACCATACCATCTCATCCTTGCTTCCTCTACTATCTCATGTACTCCCACTCTTGCCCAGATAACTTCATTCTTGTTCCTGTTTTCCTCGTGACAGCTAAAATACTCTTTAAAAATTTCATTCCCATGACCCAACCTTACTAAGGGTTGAAATTGTAATTTAAAATTTGTTAAGTGAAAGAATTCCTTTCCTTGAAAAAAATAGTTCAAATTTCTACTTCTTATTATTTTAAACGAACTGTAAACACTGTAAAATAATATAACGTATGTGAGAGGGAAGGAAGTCAACCTGTAAAGAGGGTTGGATTTATCCGTGATAGAAAACCAGGCTAAGTCACTTTTCAGGTGACTTTTATTTGTTACCTAAAACATAATTACAATAGTCAAAATACTCCGGCAAATGTCAATTTTTAATATGCTGAAATTAATAAGCCTACAAACATTAATAATTTTTAACATTTTCTCAAATTGAACCTTTTACCACTACATAACAAACAAATTCAGAGCTAAAAAAGAATTCTAAGACATCTTGTGAATGTGTGGAATGCCAGGCCTCCACCGTGGTTCGGATTCCACATTAAACTGTAGGTCCTCCATTTCTTCTCACAATCACCATACCAGTACACATTAGGGTATAACTCGAACGGGTAGTAAGACGCGGTGCTAATAATAATAATGTAAAGTAAGACTCTGCAAAGCTATGGAAATATGTTTCAAAGCTAAATTAATAACACACTTAAGAATTAATTTACGAATATCAATATACCAATAAAGTGTTACATAAAGGTGTGATACAATTACATCATCTCTTGATAATTTACAAACATCCTTAACAATTTTTGATTCAGATTAGCAAGCCTGTGCTCTATTTATTTATATACTACTAAAATAATGAGATATTTAAAAGCCAGTCCATGCTACTATACCTGCACGTATGTTAAGGGGAATACCCCTTGATTCCCCCCACATTCTCCTTGACACCAGTTGGTGTCTATCTTCTTGCGCAAGAATATTATGTCACCTTTCTTAAAGGTCAAATCACTGGAATAGATTCAGAAAGAAAAATAAATTAATTAATTACCCTAGTTATTATTTCATAAATATTTTCCAAAGCTATCCTTGAGCATTAATGAAAGATCATTCGAAAGGCCAAATTAAATTAAGAGTATGTAGGCTGCATAATAATTAGGTCGAATATCGCAAGTAACTCGGCTTTAAGAACGATATTGAACTAGTCAGAAATCGAACAAAGATTTTGAATCATAAATAATTTCCAAACCTTTCTAAACCTGTTTTGATGGTAAAATGATCTAAGGCGTCACTCTCGTAATAGACTGGACTTCCAATGACGAGATGAGGGTTCAAATCCTGGTCGGGTGTACTGAGGGTGCTTTTCCTAAATGGTTTTCCACCCTCCCTCCATGCAAATGTCCTCTAAATCCAACCTTGCTTATTACTAGCAAATTGGTGTTATTAGTACATTTTCCTTCGCCCTAATGAGTAGTAAGACACTTTGACAAAAAAAAAATTCAAAAGTTTAAAGTTTTTTACTGTGGGGTTGGTAGCTATGATGAATTTTCACATACCCAGGTTCGTTGGAGAGATAGTCATACACAGCTCTGGCGTATGGTTGATTGGGTTGCGTCATGGTCTGTTTAGGAGTAACTGGGGTCCGGGTGGTAATCTCCAGGGATTGAACCATGGCAGTGTTGGGGGCTACGGGGTGCTGCACCGCCGGGGACATCTGCTGCACGGCGGCCTGAGGGAAATGGCCCCCTTGCGCGCGGCTAGGGGTACCGATACCGCACTTCTTCGGCGCTGCGTTGCGCATTCCTTCTAAGATCCTCATGAGTAGAACGTTTGGCGGAAGCTCTTCTATCTTGATGTCGATGAGGACCCTGCACTCCGGACAGCGCAGTTCTTTGTGGGTGCTGACTATTTCCTCTAAACATTTCTTGCAGAATGTGTGCTGGCAAGGTAGAACTTTACTCGAGGTGTCCAATCTCTCCAGACAAACGGAGCACTCCAAGAGATCGTTCAAAGTCCATTCATCCATGGTTTGACTTTATTCCACTCCCAGAACAACCTGCAAAGTATTAACACGGGATATTATTATTATTATTATTATTATTATTATTATTATTATTATTATTAGCACCGCGTCTCACTACCCGTTTGGGTTGTACGCACTTACGCTAATGTGTAATGGTAGGGTGATTGTGAGATGAAATGGAGGACCTACAGTTTAACGTGAAATCCGAACCACGGTGGAGGCCTGGCATTCCCCACATTTACAAAATGTCTTGTCAGAGGTGAAGGAAGGGTTTGGTAATCAGATAAATCTTTGCCGGGACCGAGGATTGAACCCCGGCCGCCAGCACAGAAGTCTGACACCTTACCCCTAGACCGCCAGGTCACCGACACTGGATATTAGGATAGGCTTGGTTTAATCCTGTCCAATGTCCATGAGATGTGAAAGGTATGGATTATATTACTCGGCTTTGATTCACTAAGGTAAACTTTAGATGGTGCCTTATGACATAGGAATTGTAGATCCAATTTTCGTAGAAAGAACCTTAGGCTATTTGAGGCTAGAAAAGTTACTATCTACTTTTATATGTTCCTATTTGTACATCAGCTCATGTAGCCTAGATCTGTCACTTTTGATAGATATTATCAATATATATATATATAAAATAGCACAAATAATATAGTAAAATGTTATCAGTGTTGATGTCCGACATCTTAGCCTGATCGGCAGCATATCTACGTAGTGCGCTAAGGGTCCCTGGTTCGAACTCACACTACAGTGATAATCATATTTTTCAACTCTAAATCAACACAGTGTTATCAAATAATCTTAAGAAAATAATTATTTAAGAAAATGTTATCGCTGATTTATTATAATCTAGCTATATAACAAAACCAAATACGAAAAAATAAAATGGACAGATAAAGGATGAATTTTTTATAATTCTGTGATTAATGTCAACTTACAATGGGAGAAATGTTGTAATTTTGAGTAAACTAAGTTTTTTCCAAGACATTGTTATTAAATGTAAGTTGGGACAGCTATTTTAATATACCCCTCTATGACAGAGATTATTTTGGACTTATAATTTATTAAAAAGAAATTAATTCAGATAAACCAATGTAGTTTTTTAAATTCATTTCTCATGTTTCAAAAATAAAGTGACTCATGTTACATACAATTTAGCTGGTTATGATAGTAAAATTTCTTTGCAAATAAAAAAATTCAACCAAAAACGAAATGTCAATTTTTAAAACACTAAATACAAGTACAGGTAAGCATTCAAAGACATGTTGGAGGGGGCGGGAAGTATATCTAGATAAAGATGTGGGTCTAATCCCAGTTAGAAATACCGAGTGACACTAGTTGATCAAACTTAGAGTGACCCGAGCATTGAAGAGCAGTGACTACACAGTCAACGGCAACTTGTTTGAATATCTAACAATATTCTATTTATTTATTTCAGATATTTAACGTGCATGTTCTGAACCGACCGATTATATCAGGAGACGACATGAACTAACTTGAATGTAGAAAACACAC